>OX183135.1:27058188-27253188 GCA_945261195.1 Cryptosula pallasiana
ATAATTATCAACGACTCCAAATCCTAAATTATCGTCCGCTGAAGTCGTGAGCGAGAATCGCAAATACCGGAAGCTACAGCTTGATTTCTGCTAAAGATCTGAGCGAAAAAAATAAAACTTATTTTTTGCTAACATTATTCTCTCGTTACGTTTCATTGAACAAATTCTTAAAAGATTCATCATTTAAAGTATTTATTGATTACTGGTGGCTATTTTGTGTTGACAAATCTCGGTTGCAGCCTTACCGGAAATGAATGGTAACCAGGGACACAATATTGTAAATCCTCTTTCACCATGACCGAATCGCGTTGTCCGAAAGACTTGAAAAGCATGATTTCCTCAGCCAAATTGAAGGTATTTCTCACTGAACACGGCTATTTGTACTTCAATCACACAATATAAAGAACATGTGTATTTAAAGTTATCCTATTTATTATTAAATTTAGGAACAAGAATATTTTTATGATTAGTCTATTATTTAGTAGTAGTAGTAGTAATAATAATAAGTAAGTAATGATGATCATGATGATGAATGATGATAATTTATTGATTATTTAATTTATTTATAAAATTTATAATAATTAATAATAATAGTTATTATTATATAATAATAAAGACTATACATAGATACTATTATTTATTTAAATACATATATATTTTAATTGTTATTGTTTTATGATTAGTTATTACCTTTTGCTTATATTATTTATAAATAATGTTGTTGTTATAATTAATAATAATTATTATTATAATAATAATAATTAAAACTAAATAATAACAATAAATTAAATAAATAATCATCTTGAAGGCTCGTTTGATCGATTATTTATTTATTTACTGTGCCTTCTTCTGACAACAAAGTCCTCCTGGTGGTTCAAAATTATCCAATGGCTTGTTGTTATAATCAGAAGGCATAATAATTAGCTAATGCAACAACCATGTATAAAATAATAAACAAATATATAGACTACTACTTGCTGTAATAAATGAGCCGAAATTAAATAATTATTGCTCACTGCCAACCCACGCATGCAGATATGGTAGGCATTACGAAATCCTTGGGTAAGGTTTTACATATAAACTTCAATGAAAGTTATTGCAGACTCAATCTCTCAATTAAACAAGTGTTAATTATTCGCAGCTAATAAACTTGATACTTGGACTTCCTATGCAAGAAAACCCATGGAGTAGTAATTCAAGGGATGGTCTCCTCTAAAAAGGCAATCATATCTAGTGTTTTTCGGGACTCAGTTTTGGGGCCTGCAGTATTTTTTATATGTGTCAATAACTTACCTGATGTTTTCACATTAGCATTTGTCTCGATACTGGTGACACCTTCATATGTTAGGAGATATTCAATGTCTATGGTATTAGGGAATCTCAATATAGTATTTATACACAACACAAAGGGTTTCAACAATAGGACATGGACCAACGAGACTCGATTACTGATGTTTGGTGAGAGATTGCTGGCCCCAAACTATAAAGTTGGTAGATCAATAATTACTCAAATGCCAGACACTAAATACCTTGGCGTCTCCTTTAAGAAAACTTGCACTTTGATATTACTAGAGTAATCTTGGCCACTATTAACTGTATTTCGTATGACGTTACCAAAAATAAAAAGTCTAAGCATATGATAGCTTTTGCAGACCAGTCCTTAGGTATGCCAGTTGGTCTGGGACTTGGTGTGAGTTCTATCCATCGCAGCACTTGAAAGGATTCAGAGTTATGCAGTTAATTTGATAGAAAACTAATTGGCTGAGAGTATCCAAAGCCAGAAAACACCTTGGCCTGGTCACACTGGGGAAACGATATGAAGCAATAAATTTTGCAACTTCTGGAATCCTTCAAGATCAGGAAAACACCTTGCTCACCCATTCGCCTAAAACAAAGTTAGCAGAGACAGCCAATCACACAATGACAACAAGAGGAAGCACTAGACCCAATTGTCACTACTTGATACCTATCCATCACAATTTTTTGTCTCAAACAGGCCAAGAGGTTAGGGAGCAGTCTAATGTTAACCAATGAACGTGCAAAGCCTCCTGTAACACAGCTCAAACCTTGAGTTAGCACTAATGGTAAAAAAACTGATGCCTCCCGTTTTATCTAAACGCTAAAGTTTTTAGGCATACTACCTGATTATAAGTATCCGGAGAGGTAGCAGTAATAGGTTATAATAATAAAGACAATAATTATTTATTACTGCTGCACAACAACTGCCTGCTACTACTATTATGCAGTTAGTTACTTTTGTATAATGACAAAAAATGTTGTTTTCAACCGTGTAATAAGACAATGTTATTAATTTTATTAGCAACAAGAACTGTGGTGAATTTATTATGATTGATACAGTCTGATTCATGCGGGACAAAATCTAGGCCCAGGTATGCTTGATAGACAGACTCACTATAATACTATACTGTTTTAGGCCAATGAGCTAGGTGAGCAGCCGATAGAAGAGCTGGCAAAGTTGCGAGGATTAGCGGCTGATGATAAAACAGAAAATGCAATGCTCAGGAGTAGAATTGATGAACAAAGTGAACTTATTATGATACTGAAAACTCAGTCGGATCAAATGGCAACTAAACTTAAAACCTCCGAAAGAATAAGAGAGACACTTGAGGAGTTCCGTAAGAATGCGCAAGGAGCCATTGCTGTAGAGACGGCAAAGTGTGAAATGTTAGACAGGAGGTTTAACGAATTAGCAGACAATCACCAGGAATTGATCAAGTTCAAGGACCAATACAAAATTGAAAATGAAATTTTAAGAAAAGAAAATGCAAAATTGAAAGCTGATAATGAAAGACTTTTCTCAGCTGCAATACAAGAGAAGGATGAGATGATAGAGGATTTAGAGAGGCAGCTGGCAGCGCTGCGAGAGAGATGCAGTAACTTTGAGGAGAATGCATTGTAAGTAGTCATTTAGTTGAATGGTAAAATGGTTTTCTATTAACAAGGTTGTTTGTATTTGATGAAATGCTCAACTCAAATGTGAGCAGACATATTGAACTTTGCAATGGTTTAGGGAGTCCCACAAGTCCATGCTGGACAATAGAAATGTGCTCCAAGAGAGACTGCAGATGACGGAAAACAACCTGAACACAATCATATCTAAGTTAGAGCAGCAGCTAGCTGACACCGACAGACAACTGAAGGGTGAGTGGGTGGGGTTTGTGTTGTGATAAAGGGCGTTTTAGATTGTATTAAACTGTTAAACTGCTGTCGCTCAGTCTATGAAATGGCTACATCTAATGAATTTTGTCTGCGCGTTAATATGGAGTTATGTTCTCGGTAACAACTCTTAGAAAACTCTTAAAACGTTGAAATGAGGTTTCGTATAATTCCGCGACTGAACGTTGACAATTCCTAGAATAAACATTAAAATTCTTTTCTTATAACACAGTCGACATTCATTCCAGTTCTGTCAGTGCTCCGTTGAAGGGGTGTTTATATTTATTTTGGTCTGTCTACATTCATTTTTGTCAATGTACATTCCTGTCTACATTTATCCCAACTTCAAATGGACAGAACGATTTATGCTGCTAATCTAAGCTTGTGTTGCTCAGATGTAGCCAAATTTTCGCGAGTGATTTTGAGTCAATGTCAGCATACCATGTTTCACTAGGTAGTTGTTACCTTAGACTTTCTTTCATTCTTTTATGACTTTCTCTCCAGACATAACAAAAAAATACCATGACGAACACAGAAGCATAGAAAATCAAGATCTTGAGCACCGTGGCAAGATAAAGGGTTTGACAAAAGAAAAAGAGGAGTTGTTGGCACTTGTTATGCAAAGAGGAAAGATTATTGAGGTTAGCATGGTGTTTCTAACTCAATGCGTGTACCGAAGTGAAATGAAGGTTATTGTTAGCTCTATCATTCACGTACAAACTACTGCAATTACAAATTGGCTACAGTTGGTCTGCCGTTTGAGATCCACGTATGATTGGATCTATCCTTCTTGTAACATATACTGCACTTTGTTTGTTTAGTAGATAGGCGTGCCTTTCAAAGCTCGTAGCTTAGCTCTTTGATGGTTTCTTCATTTCATTCTAAAAACTTCTTATTGTATTTTATACAATTGATACGTTGACTTAGATTAGAATAATCTTATGATATGCTGAGTAGCGTGTAATGCTTCATCCACCATACATTAGAGTTGTCTACTCATCCACCATACATTACAGTTGTCTACTCGGCCACCATACATTACAGTTGTCTACTCATCCACCATACATTACAGTTGTCTACTCATCCACCATACATTAGAGTTGTCTACTCATCCACCATACATTAGAGTTGTCTACTCCTCCACCATACATTACAGTTGTCTACTCGGCCACCATACATTACAGTTGTCTACTCATCCACCATACATTAGAGTTGTCTACTCATCCACCATACATTAGAGTTGTCTACTCATCCACCATACATTAGAGTTGTCTACTCATCCACCATACATTAGAGTTGTCTACTCCTCCACCATATATTACAGTTGTCTACTCGGCCACCATACATTACAGTTGTCTACTCATCCACCATACATTAGAGTTGTCTACTCATCCACCATACATTAGAGTTGTCTACTATTACTTTGTTAATACTTGATTCCAAACTTCATTTTTTCCTACATTAGCCTTTCTTCCGGCAAATGAAGTTTGTTGTTTCTCTTCGGGGTTCATGGAACATAATTGTTTGCAAATAATTGTTGAGTACCCAATTGGATATAACTAGTGACCACCCATCTAGTTATTTCTAGTGACCACCCACTTAGATATATATAGTGAACACCCATCTAGTTATATCTAGTGAACACCCACCTAGTTATATCTAGTGAACACCCACTGAGATATATCAAGTGACCACTCACTTGGATATATATATAATGAACACCCATCTAGTTATATCTAGTGACCACCCACTTAGATATATCTAGTGACCTCCCACCTAGATAGATCTAGTGACCACCCATCTAGTTATATCTAGTGACCATCCACCTAGTTATATCTAGTGACCACCCACTTAAATATATATATAGTGAACACCCATCTAATTATATCTAGTGAACACCCACCTAGTTATATCTAGTGAACACCTACTGAGATATATCTAGTGACCACTCACTTGGATATATATATAGTGAACACCCATCTAGTTATATCTAGTGACCACCCACTTAGATATATCTAGTGATCATCTTCTTAAATCTGACTGCTGATTTTAGGAGAAAGTTACGGAAATCAAAAAACTAGAAAGCAGGACAGAGGAAGCAAAAATGAGACAGAGAGAAGCTGAGGAGAGATTTGAGTGAGTTTTTTAATGTAATAATACGTTGTATACTTGTAAAGTACGACTATATATTATATACTTGTACAACTATATATTGTATACTTGTACAACTATATACTGTATACTTGTACAACTATATATTGTATACTTGTACAGCTATATATTGTATACTTGTACAACTATATATTGTATACTTGTACAGCTATATATTGTATTCTTGTACAACTATATATTGTATACTTGCACAACTATATATTGTATACTTGTCCAACTATATATTGTATACTTGTACAGCTATATATTGTATTCTTGTACAACTATATATTGTATACTTGTACAACTATATATTGTATACTTGTACAGCTATATATTGTATTCTTGTACAACTATATATTGTATACTTGTACAACTATATATTGTATACTTGTACAGCTATATATTGTATTCTTGTACAAATATATATTGTATACTTGTACAACTATATATTGTATACTTGTACAACTATATATTGTATACTTGTACAGCTATATATTGTATTCTTGTACAACTATATATTGTATACTTGTACAACTATATCTAATATATAAATGTAAGTCGGTTTTTGCGATGATAGCTTAAAACTCCGGCACTAATGAATCAATCTTAATAAAAAATACATATTCAGAGTCGTCATTACATTCTCTAGGTTATAACACTCTTGAATTTCTATTTTGCTAGAGGATCGCAGCAATCTTTCCAATAGAAACCTCATTCTCATCAGTTATGCCAAGTTATATCCGGCCATATTTTTCTGGCCTTCATTACATGTTCGGTTTATTTTGATTATATTCCGACATGCTGCAGCCTTTTGATTGGTCAGCAGTGCTACAGCGAATCAAGTATTGATATCTGCTCGCCAAACAGAATAGTTTTGCTAGCTTTTTCGGTCTTATAATTGCTTCTCCACCGACTCACCTATCAACTGTTCTTACCTTTCACATTCCAACAACATTATTTCATTGCTTATGCCTGGCTGATATTGTTGTTTAGCAATTTTCTTGAAGCCCGTGGCTATATTATTAAAATGATTAATATAATGATAACAAGAATAATATATAACAACAATAAATAATTGTTAGTTTTAATAATAATCAAAATAATAATTAATAAACACCATCTCCTCCTGCATTGTTATTTTTATGCTTGAGTAACTGTTATTATTTTTATTGTTATCAGTATAATTTTTTTTATTATTTCTATTATTATTTTCATTATTAATATTTTTAATATTATTTTTATTGTTTTATGAATGGTTATTTTTTTGTTGTTTTCATTTCTTTTATTAATGATTATTATGACTATATACAGTAATAGTAAAAGTAATAATAATAATAAAAGTATTTCTTATTTATTTAGTAAAATTAAAAGTGACAACAATATTAATTATTAGTCATTGATTATTATTAATGTTATTATTATTACTGTTATTACTATTTTTATTAATATTAATTATTTTTATCATCTAATATATAAATGTAAGTCGGTTTTTGCGATGTTAGCTTAAAACTCCGGCACTAATGAATCAATCTTAATAAAAAATACATATTCAGAGTCGTCATTACATTCTCTAGGTTATAACACTCTTGAATTTCTATTTTGCTAGAGGATCGCAGCAATCTTTCCAATAGAAACCTCATTCTCATCAGTTATGCCAAGTTATATCCGGCCATATTTTTCTGGCCTTCATTACATGTTCGGTTTATTTTGATTATATTCCGACATGCTGCAGCCTTTTGATTGGTCAGCAGTGCTACAGCGAATCAAGTATTGATATCTGCTCGCCAAACAGAATAGTTTTGCTAGCTTTTTCGGTCTTATAATTGCTTCTCCACCGACTCACCTATCAACTGTTCTTACCTTTCACATTCCAACAACATTATTTCATTGCTTATGCCTGGCTGATATTGTTGTTTAGCAATTTTCTTGAAGCCCGTGGCTATATTATTAAAATGATTAATATAATGATAACAAGAATAATATATAACAACAATAAATAATTGTTAGTTTTAATAATAATCAAAATAATAATTAATAAACACCATCTCCTCCTGCATTGTTATTTTTATGCTTGAGTAACTGTTATTATTTTTATTGTTATCAGTATAATTTTTTTTATTATTTCTATTATTATTTTCATTATTATTATTTTTAATATTATTTTTATTGTTTTATTATGAATGGTTATTTTTTTGTTGTTTTCATTTCTTTTATTAATTATTATTATGACTATATACAGTAATAGTAAAAGTAATAATAATAATAAAAGTATTTCTTATTTATTTAGTAAAATTAAAAGTGACAACAATATTAATTATTAGTCATTGATTATTATTAATGTTATTATTATTACTGTTATTACTATTTTTATTAATATTAATTATTTTTATCATTGTTGCATAAAAGTAGTTGTTTTTCTTTTTGTTTAAAAATCATTTTTAGTTAATAACACTGTGGTTGAATACTGCTCATTATCATTAGTACTGCTATATACTCTCTTCTCTTCCGTATCATTATATTCCTCAATTTGAACACAAACAACTTTGATACAAATAAATATCATAAGAATTGAAACTTATGAACAAAAAAAACCATGGTGTACCATAACAATAATAACAACAATGAATGAGCAATACTGGTAATGCATACAAAATGATGATAAACGCCACAATAAAAAGAAAAGTAATCAAAAGGAACCCAATGTATCAGAGTTGTTCTCAATTTCTCTGGCTTTGTTCAGCAGTAGTACTATTTCTTATTTGTTTTTTTTTTGCTTTTTCATGTTGTTTACCATGACAAAAAATACTTGATAATTATGAGTAGGTCTACAACAGCAGCGCAAAGCGAGTCTAGGTTTAAAGACTTGCAATATTTTTGGCTAAAGGCTTATAATTAATTTTCATTATTATTACTACTCTTGCCTTTAATAATAATTAATCAACCTGTCTCTCCACAACATTGGCAATAATCATCATAGTTGAAATATCGATGGTAAACGGTTGATAAAAGGTACAAAATATTATACAATATTATACTAAAATTGCATAAAAAGAGTGACAAAAATAGTCATTTGAGGAACTTAATTCGTAATTTGTGCAAAATTTGTACACATTTTGTTCATTTTAATGAAATTTGACTTTACCTGCTGCTCAGCATGTCATGAAAAAGAACTGGCGCAATTATTCCAAACAGCTTTTCTCCAACTCCACAAGGTTTACGAAAATTCAGAGAAAAAAAAATTATTGTGAGTTTTTGTTACAATTGCGTTGTGATTGCCACACTGTGAACAGCGCATCTTTAGCTGATTTACTTGCACAGTTGATGCAGCATTCTAAAATACGTTATCGAAATATTGACCAATGGGTTGCACAATGCACAGTCACTAAGCATATGCTTTGATATGGAAATTTAAAATACAAATACTTGAATATCCACCAGATTCTTTGAGTTGGTTTTTCACTAAATGTGAAACTACAGCAAAGCCTTGAGTTGACTTTTTGCAAATATAATCCATGCTTTATGACGATCTCCTTTGGTGGAAAAATAAACTTAAAAAGATGCTTTTCACCCCCTGGAATATCTAGACTTGAGCTATTACGAAAGAGTTGCAAGCTCAACTCTTCAAAAAGAAAAGTCAACGTTTTTGCAAGTTGTTGTTATCGGTGGTGGTGTGCAATAGGGAGAGCAATGTGTCGCATGGAACAACCGTTACACTTCTTCAGATGTTGTGTAATTATGTTCAAAGATTCAATTATGTTATGAAGCAAGAGGGAAGTTGGCACACCCATGCGGCTATAAAGTTATAATTAGTGCAGACAAAAATTTTCCAAGACCTATTAGATGCTCTGACAGCACAATTTGTAAAATATATAACCAGTTACATAACGATTGAAACATGTAGACAAATTGAGCATCCTCAAACCAACTGGCAAGTCAAAACTGAAGACAAACTCCATAACACTGGCCCTTCATGATCTCCCTAACATCGTTTTCGCACTATTTATGTAATCTCCACGGGCAACGCCGGGTATTTCTGCTAGTATTGTATAATTGTACAGCTATATATTGTATACTTGTACAACTATATATTGTATACTTGTACAACTATATATTGTATACTTGTACAACTATATATTGTATACTTGTACAGCTATATATTGTATTCTTGTACAACTATATATTGTATACTTGTACAGCTATATATTGTATACTTGTACAGCTATATATTGTATTCTTGTACAACTATATATTGTATACTTGTACAACTATATATTGTATAATTGTACAGCTATATATTGTATACTTGTACAACTATATATTGTATACTTGTACAACTATATATTGTATACTTGTACAACTATATATTGTATACTTGTACAACTATATATTGTATACTTGTACAACTATATATTGTATACTTGTACAACTATATATTGTATACTTGTACAACTATATATTGTATAATTGTACAGCTATATATTGTATACTTGTACAACTATATATTGTATTCTTGTACAACTATATATTGTATACTTGTACAGCTATATATTGAATCTTGTACAACTGTACATATTTCACACATGTACAATAACAGCACATAAGCTTTGCCGCTTTGTATTTGGAGTTATCAATTCACGCTTCACACTATATTTTCAGTAGATGTTTTGTTTGATCTAAACCCTTTCGGTATGCTCTCTACAACTGCGCTATCATAAAAACAGAAACTATAATCGACAGTCAAATAACAGGCTTTCTTTTTTAATCCTATCACCATGTGTTCGTAGAAAAGAGGCTGCCGCTGTCGACAGCAATATACAGGTAATTAAACTGAGGAAGGAGCTGCTACAATCCCAGGAGCACATGTCAGATATAGACAAGGTTAGTGATCTCATTTGACTGTTGCCTTGCGACATCAATGGCAGCGTGCTCAATGTATATACAAAGTGAAATAGTCGATGAACAAAATCATTTGGTTGGATTCATATGGTTTGTTGAACAGTTAATGCGCATACTTTGTATATCTGACCCGCTGAGGTGAGCGTTTGAAGACAATTGTTACAGCAGTGTTTATTCCTCACTCATTTCTAGTACGACTCAGTAAAGCAAGTTTTGTGAGTTTTTATGGGGTATGAAAATGTTGATGATTATGAGCTCTGTTGTGAATCTTTGAAAAGCTAAGCACTCACTACATGGGACCATAGACAGCTTCAGAAACAGGCGGACAAAATCGTTACGAATTGTCCTTCCATATTTTGTTCCAAAAAGCGGAAAATAAATATAATTTTTCTAACCAACAACAAGAAAAGGTATAAAAGTTGACGATGTTTTTTTCTATGGAAAACTAAACCATGCTGTGCATCCTGAGCATCACAAGACCTTGTGGGGCATTTCCCATTGGCCACAACCCCATGACAAGATCACTAGCTATGAGAGAATAACGGTACACAGTTCCCGGTATATACATTGTAAATTGTCAAAATAGCAGTGAGTTGTCTTCTCATTAGAAAAGACAACAACCAAGGGGGCATAAAAATGCAGACAAAGGTTTTTGAAGTTTCTTTGACCGCAGCTGCAATATTATTATAGGATTATTTACATTTTAACATTGAGGTGCTCGGTGAACATCGGCACCAAGTAAAGAGGTTACCGTTATAAACTTGTGGAAGTCGCAATGAAAGTATCCGGCGCGCACATTGCGGTTTAGAATCGCTAAATTTGCAGGGACTCCTGGCAATCTGGTTATACTACACGCATGATACAATCTTCATTGGATCGTTTCTATGTACAAACAGACAGACAGAACTTGAATGCACGGCGTATTCTATTATATAACTTGGCAGACATACAAATATGGCCGCTTCTGTATTAAACTTGTTACATATCTTACCTTTCATCTCTACCGTTGCTGTCATTCGATCAATACCTCCTTACAAAATTAACTTTATACAAAACTCGCTCTTACCTGATTGTTAATACCAAAGTGCAGGTGAACCCTCTGGCGCTCTGAACCTTTTACACAGTTTTATTATTTATTGGAAAGTTAGTTGTGAATGGAGAGAGTTTCCATGCACACAGTTTAAGTGGCAGACAAAACATTATTAATCTGAATTATTAGTGCTACTGTCCGTTCGTCTGCAGCAGAGTTTCTAGCTTGCAGATAAATCTCTGCTATGCATATAAATTGTTTTTATAAAGTTTAGCTAGTAACAATAGCATTAGAACTTGGTTTGGTTGCCGTCAGTCGCCATGGTTAGCTGCGTGGCTTTCATTTGACCTTCTCAAAATTTATCCAGCAATCTGTTGAACCGCTAGCAGCTATAAATACTGGAGGTAGTGGTGGAGGTAGAGGTGGAGGTAGGGGTGGAGGTAGAGGTGGAGGTAGTGGTGGAGGTAGGGGTGGAGGTAGTGGTGGAGGTAGGGGTGGAGATAGGGGTGGAGGTAGGGGTGGAGGTAGGGGTGAAGGTAGGGGTGGAGGTAGGGGTGAAGGCAGGGGTGGAGGTACAGGTGGAGGTAGGGGTGGAGGTAGGGCTGGAGGTAGGGGTGGAGGTAGGGGTGGAGGTAGTGGTGGAGGTGGAGGTAGGGGTGGAGGTAGTGGTGGAGGTAGAGGTGGAGGTAGTGGTGGAGGTAGTGGTGGAGGTAGGGGTGGAGGTAGAGGTGGAGGTAGTGGTGGAGGTAGGGGTGGAGGTAGTGGTGGAGGTAGAGGTGGAGGTAGTGGTGGAGGTAGTGGTGGAGGTAGTGGTGGAGGTAGTGGTGGAGGTAGTGGTGGAGGTAGGGGTGGAGATAGGGGTGGAGGTAGTGGTGGAGGTAGAGGTGGAGATAGGGGTGGAGGTAGGGGTGGAGGTAGAGGTGGAGGTAGTGGTGGAGGTAGGGGTGGAGGTAGTGGTGGAGGTAGAGGTGGAGGTAGTGGTGGAGGTAGTGGTGGAGGTAGTGGTGGAGGTAGAGGTGGAGATAGGGGTGGAGGTAGGGGTGGAGGTAGTGGTGGAGGTAGGGGTGGAGGTAGAGGTAAAGGTAGGGGTAGGTTGTGGGTAACAAACAACATTGCCTAAGTATTTGTAGTTTTCTATGACAAAATAAACAAACACACTCAAATTTGATTTCCTCGTGAGTTACTAAAATACATGACACAATGCTGTCGGCAGCAAACAGAGATGAGTTTGTAGGTTATCTGATAAAGCTAATGACAGACAAGCTACAACTGAATAGAGAACACATCAGATCAATTTCACTAAATACACACTACACTACAGCTGTACTACACTAAATACATACTACACTACAGCTGTACTACACTAAATACATACTACACTACAGTTGTACTACACTAAATACATACTACACTACAGCTGTACTACACTAAATACATACTACACTACAGCTGTACTACACTAAATACATACTACACTACAGCTGTACTACACTAAATACATACTACACTACAACTGTACTACACTAAATACACACTACACTACAGCTGTACTACACTAAATACACATTACACTACAGCTGTACTACACTAAATACATACTACACTACAGCTGTACTACACTAAATACACACTACACTACAGCTGTACTACACTAAATACACACTACACTACAGCTGTACTACACTAAATACACACTACACTACAGCTGTACTACACTAAATACACACTACACTACAGCTGTACTACACTAAATACACTCTACACTACAGCTGTACTACACTAAATACACACTACACTACAGCTGTACTACACTAAATACATACTACACTACAGCTGTACTACACTAAATACATACTACACTACAGCTGTACTACCTGAAAACACTGCCATGTCTAATTGTAAAGTTGGTATCAGTAGCAGTGTACTGCATATTCCAAGGCATATGGGCAACTCAAGCAACTCTACCCCTACCTCCACCCCTACCTCCACCGCTACCTCCACCCTTACCTCCACCCCTACCTCTACCCCTACCTCCACCCCTACCTCCACCCCTACCTCCACCCCTACCTCTACCCCTACCTCCACCCCTACCTCTACCCCTACCTCCACCCCTACCTCCACCCCTACCTCCACCCTTACCTCCACCCCTACCTCCACCCCTACCTCCACCCCTACCACCACCCCTACCTTTACCTCTACCTCCACCCCTACCTCCACCCCTACCTTTACCTCTACCTCCACCCCTACCTTCACCTCTACCTCCACCCCTACCTCCACCACTACCTCCACCCCTACCTCCCCCCTACCTCCACCCCTACCTCCCCCCTACCTCCACCCCTACCTCCACCTCTACCTCCCCCCTACCTCCATCCCTACCTCCACCACTACCTCCCTCCCACCTTCAAACCTACCTCCACCACTACTACTATGCATGAAACTATACTGGCTGTGTTTTTACTGTAGAAGTTTGAGGCGTACAAAACCCACACAAACAAGCTGCTGACACAAGAGAGAGAACTGAATGCTAAGCTGAGACATCTCACTACGTAGCAGGCATTGGCAGCAGCTGATGGACGCTGTATGGAAGATGTAGTTACAAGCGGCAGCATAGACATGTACATGACACATAGCTTAGTGATATCCCTCCCTCTCTGTGTCTGTGGTGCGTGCATTATTGTTGTTGTTTGGTGCTACCTCAGTGAAAGAGAATTTATGCCAGCAGTTTCATGTAAAACTCTACAACAATGTTCAAAATAACCATTTCACTGTTCATGTATTTATTTAATTTATGTTTTTATGATAATAAACTTATTATAACTGAACAGTATTTCTGCTGACTCTGTGTTGTCTGCATTCAAAGTTTGCTGTGTAATAATATTGGGTTGAGGGGATTGAAAACTTCTGTATGTATGAAGTGAAGAGTAGGCTGTGAGATGCGCACCTTCTTATGTACGCAGTAGGGAATATTTTCTGGAGATATTTTGGCAGCATTATACTATTGCTGCCCCTGGCTATACAACAACAGTTTATCTTTCAGCAATGATGAGCGCAAGCAGCGCCACACTATAGCGAAGTCCTAAAAGATTTACAAAAAGAAAAAAAACTGGCGAAGTTAGATTTTGTTTACAGAAATTCTGAGAGATTTGGTGAAGTTGTTTGGTTGCTTATGTCGGGTTGACTAGAAGTGAAGTTGTTTCAACCAATAATAAAACCTATTAGTACTTTATAGGTTTAGCTTCACCAAGTAGAAACCAAAGTACCTACTAAGGCTACAGTAAGTACCTACTAAGGCTACGACACACTATAATGTTAGTATTAAACCCATTAAGTTAAAGAGATAGAGCGTTATGTGTGTGTCATCCACCAAGGTATTATACATAGACTTAATCTTGTAGCCTTCACTCTGGCCAGCGCACTGTATGTGTAATAGATTATACCTGCTGACGGAATTGTTGGTTTTCGCATCAAAAGCTTCTTTATTTTCCATCAAGTTTAAAAATCAATGAGTTGTTGGATATAATGTGTGTCTATATGTCTGTGTGTGTGCTGTGTGTGTGTGAGTGTCTGTCTAGCTTTTACTAAACTACCATAGTCTAATGTTGTTTGTTGAAATGGATACAGTAAAATGCACAAAAGATTGTTATGCAAACGAACAGGAAGTAAATCAATAGCCATTATTATTTTTATAAAATATTATTCAGGTTACACAACAATAATAATTTTACATACAGACATTGAAAGATGTTTTAACAAGATAAAAATCTATTCTATATATCCTCCCTAGATCCGTAGACTAAAACCAGCAAAAAAATTCAACTCTATATAATTGATCTATGAATTAAACTATAATTAAATTAAAAAATTTACAAACAACAAAAATAATTAAAACAAAATCGATGATCCGTGACAAAAATTTTTTTACTAGAAGCTACATAAACCAAAATCTTAATTGCATTTTATTGGTAAATTATTGCAAGCATACTATTAGTTAGAACTAGTGACCCTGTAGGGTCACTACAGGGTCACTACAGGGTCACTACAGGGTCACAACAGGGTCACTAGTTAGAACTATTTATACATCAATTGCTGCCATTCTATAGGCAGCAATGATAATTCTTTTACAAAATGCTTGGAAACCGAGTACGAAATATCCAAATAACGTCTACTGAAACAAAACTTTTTTCTAAAAATTTTGCCAGAAAAAATATAGCTTATGACTTGGAATTTTACAACTGTGCTAAGAACACAATAGAGATGCATGTAAATCACTTATACAACTGTTCAGGTCTATCAGCCTACAAGATGCTCTGATTATGTCTATAAATATTTGTCCTATTAATGAAACCTTCTACTACACAATCGATAACTCATTTGTTTACCACGGCAGCCTATTGTGCCTTGTGTGTTACAATTGGCAGCCTATTGTGCCTTGTGTGTTACAATCGCTGTAATATTCAATCTCACTGGGCCAATAACAATACAATAATCATATTTTTCCATTAGCTGCTGGGACGGGATTAATTAAACAGTTTATTCACAGGGAAGGTCTAACTGAACCTGACAATGTCATCCTGAGGTGCTCAAGGATGCCTGCAGCATACACACTAGATTGTCTATTTCTGACACGTTGGTTTGTTACTTTGTATTTATAGCTTGGTAGTTATCTCCACATTTACTTGGTGTATTTTTAGCTGCACAGGATGTATCTCATGAATGAAAGATCAGTGCTAGCGAACAGAAACCTTTGATAACAAAAAATTAACTTCAAATGGTACAATATAGTTTTAGTATTATTATATATAAAATATTTATTACTAGCATTTTCGACAAATATCATATAATTTATTTTTCTATTGTTTTTTACAATATCTATCAGCAATCAATTTAACAGCCTATAACCAAAAATTGTAGAAAAATTTTAAAAATTAGCTCTATTCAATCCCGCGCTCAACAAACTGTAAAAACCTAAGTTGATAAATTTTACAAAAGTGAATAAAAATTGAACTTCTTCGGCTGAATATTTACTATAACGTCTGGTACTTTTCTTGACATAATAGTCTCCAGCAATGTCTCCATTACAGGAACTGATTTATTACTCAAACTAATAATATCGTAGTTTCTATTGAGACCTTTTTTAATGAGTTGAAGCAAAACTCCAACTTAAACAGAAAGTGTTATCGTCTTTTAGACCGCAGTCTCATGAACAATTTGTGATTACTTGGTGATAATAAGTGTGATATTCATGTTTATTGATAATAACCCTAACGCATAAGTTTTACAATCCAGTTAACTAGTTTCGTTATATCCAATCGACCTTCTGTGCTCTTCTGGAAATAGATAAGTCTAGTGAAGTCAGGATTAATGGAGTGAAAACCTTCCACGCTCTTACATCACCTCTACTTTCACAAAAGATTACGCGCGACATGTGACTACTTCAAAGACGTCTAAGAGATTATATTATATAATGTGCCAAGCATTCACCATTTAATTTTAATATCAGCTCATTACGTATTGATTAAAAATCTATTGTTTTGTATTACTGCAAAGCAAGCTGTTTCACTTTATCAAAGGTAAAACAGGTGTAGATTTGAAGGTGGTTTGACACACTAATCATTGCACACACAATGATGTTGTTGGTGGCAATTCACCTCCTTTGAACTGCATCTCAGCTGCCAAAACCCTAATGAACAATCTGATATATTTATAAGACAAACAGCTCTTGCACATGTGAGGAAATACTGCTCTCATCAGTTGCATTTGACAGCTCCGGTATTGAATTGGCAGCAGAATATGACACATGCAGTCAGCGGACGGGGTGAAGAGCTTCTAGCTGATAATATTATCATAATTCTATAACGAGCGGATAATGAAATAAGAACAAGGCGTTAGACTGTAAGTTTGATTGTAAGTTGTTTGTAGTTGGGTCAGTGTACAAGTAGTGTGAGTGGGTAAGTTACGTAATGTATATACGTTGTATACATTGTATATATTGTATATGGTATAAGCTGCAGGTGGTATACCCAACATATACTTTGGTAGGTATCATGTCTTGTAACAGCTCCCTCGAGTACAATTCTCTCTTGTGCTGCACATTTTATAGAGGATGTATCAAGCCTCTAGTAGCTCCACTGTTGTAAGCTAGAATCTTGTTATATAACAATATTGTTGCATAACAACATTGTACTTTCGTTGTTTGTTTTTTATTAGTACAAATCAATCAGACAAACTCACTAAAATTAGGAAAAAAAAATAACATAAGCTTAGGCTAGAATACTCGTAAAAACAATTTTCACAAGGTTCAAGGTTGACTGCTTAATGTCAAAAACTAATTGCAGGTTGATAATGTAAATCATACTCATTAGGAGTACAATTAAGTTTAGATTAGATTTTTGGTGCATTTTACTCTGAAAAATAGAGAAATTACAATAGCAAAAAGTTTTTAAAACTTGAAGCAATTTTAAAACTTTTGATGCGGGTAGGAAAATGTATATCCATTGTTAGGTTCAAATGGACACTAAAAGTTCTCTAAATGTACATATATTGTTAGATTCATATGGACACTAAAGTTCTCTAAATGTACATATATTGTTAGGTTCATATGGACACTAAAGTTCTCTAAATGAAAACTAGTAGAAGAAAGAAGTCAACCCTGTAGAGGGTATTTAGCACATTAGCAGGTTTACATAACACGCAGTATCGCAATCTATCAATTAACTGCCCAACAAATTGAAAGCTAACCAATAATTGTACAATTTCAGTTTATACATTTCAGAATTAATTAGTGTCGTTATTGAATGCCGCAGCATTGCTATGTTTGTGTACTCTGAATGAATGCACAGACAAAGAATGCACCTATGCATACATGTGACCTGCAGTAGTAGGTGTGCACCATACAAGAAAACAGATGGCCAACACATATATATACATTCTACATACACATAATAATGCATAATCACCGCGTGCTACCATTTATACAATACAATAATTAACTATCGATATTTTAGCAATAGATATGCACAGTTGTGAGTGAGAGTTCCAAGGGTGAAGTCAGCGCTGGTGAGTTCTAGAGAATACAGTTTGCTTTGATTTTTTGAGTCGGCTGGAAGTATTACATCCAACAAATCTAATTTTGTCTGGTGAAGACTGAGTCTCCTGGTATGAGATGACTGAGCAGATGTTGATTGGTTAGCACATGTTGACAGCGCTTGCTGTCAGATTTTACTATAAAGGCATTTTTACTCACCTAAAAAGTTAGCTATCTATCTGAAAGTTTTTGTGTTTTTGTAATAAGTTTCCTGAGAAGGTCGTATATGTTTAGAAGCTATTTGCTAGGTCTATAATAAATAAGAGTACCATTTTCTGGATTTTAGCTATTTCTTGTTAAATGGCAGCTTTATAAGAAAATGTGCGATACTGTAAAGACCAAAGCACTTTCATGTCGCTTGTAAAGCAATTAACAGCTCATATTTTGCACAAGGTGACGGAGAGATTGAGGTGCAAGAGAAAGATGGCCTATGACTACCTTTCGACACCGACAGCATTGCCAACCACCAACCACACAATAACGCTGCCAGCTGAAGAAGATTACTTTGCTGACATTACTGCCGGAACCGCGCTCGGAATAATATTTCTGTGTCTGCTCAACGTCATGTGTGTAACAGGAAATGGACTAGTCATCATCACCGTTATTCTGATTGAAACTATGAGACTCAAAGTGTCAAATTGTTTGATAGTTAGCCTAGCTGTTATCGACATGTTAGTAGGGGTAGGTGTGATGCCCCTAGGTATATTATATCGAACTACCAGAAAGTGGTCGCTGGGCCGAGGAGCTTGTATAGTATGGGTTACTCTAGACGTAACCTTGTGCACAGCTTCTATACTCAACCTGACCGCCATAGCCGTAGACAAATATCTGTGTATAACCCAGCCTCTCACCACCAGAGATGTAAAGACAATGGTTAGTGTATATTGTGCAATCATCTGGGTAGTGAGCATCACAATAAGTGTGACGCCCCTTATAGTGGGATGGTACCCAGTCTATGATAATGGTACATGTGATGTCAATCACCACATCGGCTACCAGATATATGCAACTGTCGCTGCGTTCTACCTACCTCTCCTTATAATGCTTGTAGTTTACATTAAAATATTTAAGATTTCGTGGGCTATTGTGCGGGCCGATGCCAAAAATAGACCGAATGTTATACCTCTAGATGATGTTGAAGAGATGATGACTCCGACGTCAGAGAGCAACGATATAGAAAAGTATCTTAAGGCCTCGTCTACTGTTGAATCTGACCTAGTAACCCCCATCTCGGAGAGTCATACCACTCACAACGGTACCAGAAGCAGCACTTTAGAGCAATTTAATATCACAGCTCAAACTCGACCCCAAAAACCAACTTACTCTACAAAAAAGAGCGTTCGGGCATTGGGCATAATTATGGGGCTCTTCATCGCTTGCTGGCTGCCATTTTTTATTTTTGCTCTGGTGAGAACATTTTGTAAAGAGGCGTGTGAAATACCAGAAATAGGATCAATTTTTTTGACATGGTTAGGATATCTCAACTCTTGCTTAAACCCTGTCATCTACGCTGTATGCCATAGAGATTTCGGTACTCCCATGAAGGAAATGTTGTTTTGCCGATGGGGAAATATCCGTGAATCTGTGAGGAGACAAAACTACCGAGAGCAGTACGGTAATTAGGAAAGAACACCTTTATCATTGATATAAAAGTCGTGCAGTAGCTATTTATTTCTCATTCGATTGTTCTGTTTTATATTATGTTAGTATTTATGTTGAATGATTTAATTCTATGTTAGAAATTGTCTTTTTTCTCTGTACATTTTGATGCAATCTGTATCGTTTACTGAGAATATGACTACCTCTGTCAGGTGACTTGATAGAGTAGTTGGTACAGCATTGGACAAGCGCACAAAGAGAAAGCTCCAGCAATGTTTGCTGTAGCTTGTTTATGAATAAATGGCTCACTTTATGTGTGCGTTGCCTTCACATGCATACTCAATTCACTAGAGAAATATTATCTATGGTAAAGCAGCAATATACACTAAGGAGCTAGGTTTATATCTGCATACGTTGCAAACGACCTTGTGTCAATGAAAAGGTAATTTACAAATTAAATATGTACATCGTAATGCATGAAAACGATTTGCTGCATTTATCAGTTAATTGCAGGCTCAGCTGCACCCTACGCATGGCCATTAATTGCTGTAATAACAATACTAATCTTAAAAATGAATGGGGAAGAACCAGCATGAATGAATTAGATGCAGAGTACTTGGTAGCCCATGAATGTGCATTATTGATTCTGAGATATACAGTTTGTATTCTACGGCTCTATAGAAAAAGTAAACCGAATGAAACATCAGCAAATTGTTTTATAAAAACATAACCACACATAATGCGTCAAGGGTCAACGACCTGTTGATGTCGCTGAGCAGTTGTCTTCTCCTAACTCAGCAACATTAGCCTTTGCATGTGGAGACAACTGATTAGCAAACACATTACACTGGTAGGTTACAGGAACTCTCAACATCAACTGTCCACGATTTCACAGATAGAATAGAATAAAGATTATGCAGTACAGTAGGAGGCACTTAATAGATTGTTTAGTCGACTAAGCAGTCATACAAAGCTAAGCATAAGCTAAAAAATAATCAACCTATCGCAGGAATACAAAAGAAATGAATGGCAAACTGCACAAATGGTGAGTAGTGATATACTAAGCTGGCAGGAGTGTAAAGCAATACGGTGGAGGTAAATCACTGGGGATTGGACTGATATACCATAGGTATTAGGTCTGTATCGGTAGCAGTACCATCAGGGTGTAAGAATATCGGTGTAAGACCGGTGAGCACCTTCATTCCATCAGCAGTGAAGTCATTGGACAAGCTGTCACTGGGTAGGGCGTGGGTGGAGTCCAGCAACAGACTAGATTGCCGTGGTAACGAGTCAACATTTACTGAAGCGGCGTGGCTGGTCTCGGAGGGCAGCAGGTAAGTGGTAACATGATTATCAGAGGGCAGTCTTATAGTATCACCTGTGATATAGTATCTGGCCATACCACTCTCTGATTGGTTAATTGGCTCTCCCGAGAGGACGTATCGTATACTTCCATCAGAGGCTTGTGGCTGCCAGTTGGAGGTTTGTTTATTTGTCTGGTTGCCAGAGTTACCAGAGAGTACATTTAGAAATCCATTCGAGGTGGTTCGCTGTTCAGCTGGAATAATAGGGCGATGGTTCAACATAGGTGCTATTTGTACAGTAGTGTTAGTGCCGCCCATATCATGGGTAGATGTACCCTCCAAAGGAATATTACTGTCTCCCAGTATCTGCTGTATAGACCTGGTGAACTCAGTAGCAGACAACTCCGAAAGCTCCTCTTTGGTAGATTTGAAACTTGCTCTACCGCCTCTGAGGGGTTTCTTCTGACCATTAGGATGTACCTTTAACTTGTGGCGTTTGAGGTGATCTGACCTAGAAAACTTCATCTCACAGATGTTACAAGCAAAGTTCTTCTCCTTAGTGTGGGTGCGCAGGTGGCGGTCTCTGTCTTTGGAGGCAAAGAAACGCATATCACACACGTCACACTTGAACTTTTTCTCCATGATTCCTCTGGTTTTATAAGAGCCAGCGTGCACTTTGATGTGAAGGGAGAGAGTTTGTGAATTGTCGTAGAGTTTACGACAGATGTAGCACTCTAGCGAGCCCTCCTCTACCTTGTGTAGAGCTACATGAGCCTTGTACGATACTTTACTACTGTATACTTTGCTACACTGTGTCTTGTCACACTTGAACAGCTGTCTGCTACTGTCGTGTACCACTAAATGTGCCTTCAAGTTGTCTTTCCTTGCGAAACTCTACCAAAAGAGCAATGTGATTGGGTGGTCAGTTAATAAACATTTAACGAGGAACTAAAGATTCAACGAATGGACGCCAAACTATAAACTGCGATCCAACCGTTTGACTCAATCTAACCTTATGCCAAGGCCACTGACATAGACAACAGCACACAGAGACAAACACAGTGATTGCTGCTCTGACATAAGTCTACCTTGTCACAGTGGGGACACGGGAAGGCTTTGGTTCCATGGCTCAGCTTGTGTCTAGTTAATTTAAACTTGGAATTGAACGTTTTCTGGCAGGTTGCCATAATGCATTTAAATGGATGCTCTCCAGTGTGAACGTATTTATGTCTCTCTAATCTACAACATACATAGACATCCATATCTCTCTCTTATGTACAATATACATAAACATCCACATCTCTCTCTATGTACAATATACATAGACATCCACATCTCTCTCTATGTACAATATACATAAAAAAGACATCTGCATCTCTCTCTATGTACAATATACATAGACATCCATATCTCTCTCTTATGTACGATTGCTATGTACATATACACAAAATAGACATCTGCATCTATCTCTATTTTGCAATATACACAACATAGACGCCAATATCTCCCTCTCTACTGTATAAACAGCATAGACATCTATATCTACGTTCTATCTACAACACTACAACACACATTGCTGAGTATCTGTAACCGAGAATATGAATAAAAACAGTTATTAAAAATAATAATTTTTTACAAAAATATGTCGCCTGTTTCAACCACATGTAGCAAATGAGATGATGTAACAAGCTTTGCTCACTGCTAGAGTGATCTCACCTCCTACGGTTGTGAAACACCTGGTCGCATTCGTCGCACTTTAGCGTCTCTGTCTCGACCCTCTGGTACTTGCTGACAGAAGAGACAGCATTGTCTAATCTGTTCCTCTTCTCATCTCTAGCAGTAATCTTTGTTTTGGGAGCAGAACCGAGCTTTTGCGGCTTTCCTTTTCGTTTGTTCCTGGTCCGCCGACCCTTATTAGTTGCATCTGTGAAAGATTGTTGCATTTACTTCACGTAACGCCAGTCTTAAAGCATGCCAGCACTGTTCACCTTTTTGTTGAGTTTCTGAATATTCAAGTCTTAAGCAGCAGATTGATGTATTAAATAACCCTCTAGGCCTACTCAGTCCTGATTTACAAGCTTGCCAAAAAGCCATTGGCCTCAAATGCTCGTCGCATCAGCTGAAATTTAGCTTAACACAACTTCCATTGATTGCCGAGGACGTCATCTTCGGATCATGGGCGTGGTCAAATATAATAAATAATAGCAAATTTATATAAATGAAGTTACATCGTCTGCGCTTAAAATGAAATCAGATTGGACAATTCATTTAGTCTTAGGTCTACTGAAGGCCATCGCAACAGGAATAAAAAATGCTTACGAAGACACCCCATCAAAAAATGATTTAATATTGGGCTTTACTGTTATGCACCATTTTTCATCTGGCTTGAATTTGGACGCAGAACGCATAAAATCGGAACTAGTGGTTTCTCTCAATATTGACACAATTAGTGCACACACATCGTAAACAAAACCAACGCTTGTTTATTACGCAAATTTCATATGTGAAATGGCAACAAGAGACGACTGCGGGATTTGTCAGGTGATCCAATGTGATCACAATCACTAGGGTCATCTTATACTCTTTACATCAATAGGGTAGGAAAAAATTGTGCTTGTTTTGGTGAGTTAGGGAACAATAAATGGTATTCATACAAGAATGGACAGTAGTATGTAGGTAGAATAATAATAAATAAAATAATAGCATTAAAAATAAATAGCGGGATCTGATTGGCTGAATAAATACTGTGCGGCAAAGAAGTAAATATACTTCCGATTCGAAGATGATGTCAATTTTAAGCAGTGTAAAAAGTGGCGAGCATTTCTGGAAGAGAGATATTTTCCAGGCTTTTAGATCAGGACTAAGTAGGCCTAGAGGGTTACTCAATACATCAGTCTGCTGCTTAAGACTTGAATATTAAAAAATTCAACAAAAAATTGGGATGCTTTAACCAGGATAACACTAGCAAACATGTGAGGTGAACACTAACCTTGTTTGGTGAGCTCCGGGGGACAGACATGAGAATCCAGAGCATCAAAGTCTATGAAATCAAGTTCACATGTCTCACAGGGGAAACCTTCCTTGAACACAACTTTCTTTGGAGCTTCACGGACAACTGCAACATACAGCATTTCAACAACTGCAACATACAGCATTTCAACAACTGCAACATACAGCATTTCAACAACTGCAACATACAGCATTTTAACAACTGCAACATACAGCATTTCAACAACTGCTCTCGCTTGGGTGTAAGAATTAATACAAACCAATCGACACAGACATCTGCGGTTGCTGTTCACATACTCACCTGACTGTGAAAGAGTTTTAACTCCCATCAGCGAGGCATAACTGTCAGCGTATCCAACCTTCAACTGACTACCAGCTGCTACCAGCTACAAGAGAGGAAAGACAACTCTACATTGTGTTACTTGGTCCGTATAACCCACTGAATAGCTAACAATGAGCTGTAGAGTGCCCACTGCATTTATATTATTAAATCTAATGGAGCTGATTTTGTATCGAGAATAATCTGTTGTGAATTTATGTACAACAGAAGTGTGTGCATTGTCTTTAAAGACTTAACCAACCCTATAAAACCAACATCGTGCAGTAATCAAGTGTTTTATAGAAGGCCCTGGAAAAAATAGTTATCGTACAGGAGGTTTCATGATTGCGAACAATTGGGATTATAGAAGTTTCCAGACCTTTACAGTAGGGCCAGCATTTTATTTAATAATTGGTAACTCTGTTACATCATGTATACACAGGTAACTCTGTTACATCATGTATACACAGGTAACTCTGCTACATCATGTATACACAGGTAACTTTGTTACATCATGTATACACAGGTAACTATGTTACATCACGTATACACAGGTAACTTTGTTACATCATGTATACACAGGTAACTTTGTTACATCATGTATACACAGGTAACTCTGTTACATCATGTATACACAGGTAACTCTGCTACATCATGTATACACAGGTAACTTTGTTACATCATGTATACACAGGTAACTATGTTACATCACGTATACACAGGTAACTTTGTTACATCATGTATACACAGGTAACTCTGTTACATCATGTATACACAGGTAACTATGTTACATCATGTATACACAGGTAACTCTGCTACATCATGTATAGACTAGTAACATAGACCAGCAACTCCAAAACTTCAACTAGGGCTATCATTCATTTAAAAAAGTTATTAGTGCAAAAAATAAAATTTGTGAAACAAAAAATTAGTTTATTTTTTATTACAAATAAAATAATTATTGCCAAAATTTTTGGTGCACTGTTTTTATGCTTTACACCACAGCAAAAAATTGCAAAATAATCAGCATCAAACTAAAAACAAAAATAGTAAATCACATCATACGGAAGTGAATTAGAATTTTTATGCTTAATTTAAAATTGAAATAACCGAAGTATTTAAAAATATCTTGTTTGATTTGTGTTTAAAGGGAAGACAACTCTGAACCAAATTACATAACGACTCAAGAGCGGTTGATGATCAAGAAAAGCTGCTGTTTGTTGCAAGACTCATCATAAAATAACAATAAGCACTCATTCAATACACTATACATTCGTGCTATCAAGGTAGAAAGAGAAGACAACTCACAGATTTGGTGGAAAAGTAAATATGACCATTGTGCTGATAAGCCACCATGTTTTGTTCTGAGGCATTTTGAGCCAGTTGAATGAACCTCATCCAGTTGGAGTTGTCCTCACTAGATGTATCCACATAGGTGAAGGTGTGCTTGCTGGAGAACACCTACAGATATAATACATTACACGCATGCATTACCTGCCGAGCATTTACTTGCTATTGTTCTCTATCCAAGCTTTCAATCACCCGATTCTGTACTTATCAACAATATTTTGGTTAAATATTTCAATTGATAATGTTCCTTCACTAACAAAATTATCCTAAAACACCATATTTCAGCGTTGTTTTATAACCACAAGCAATGCAATGTGATTTATTAATAAAACTTGCTGTTATTACATTGTGAAAATTCAACTTATAAAGTTGCAAACATAGAAATTTTAAGGAAACATGGTTCTGTCTGAAATAACAGCAAAACTTACACCAATTCTAATCCATAATTGACTACATATTACATTGTCTTTGTAATTTATATCAGCTGTGTGCAATAGCATTACTCAAATTTACAAAAGAAGCGAGAAGAAAACTCCTGTAAATTCTAAAATTATTGTATCGACAATAATAGGCAACATGAGGAGAAAGAGACTATTAACAAACGGCTATTGCTCACCTTGAACATATTTTGGTCCCCATGGGGCGTGGGCACCCCTACAAGTGGGCCAAACCTCGTGTGTTTCTTTAGCCGCTTGTTAGTGACGACAGAGTGACCTTGAGAGGGCACAGTTATGATGCTAAAGTGAGGAGGTAGAGTTTGTCTGGCTAGACTGAGAGGAGGACTGTCTGTTATGACTAGGGGTGGGTGGTCAACACAATCCGTGGGTTTACTTTCAGCACATTCTTCACACCCTAAGACAGTAAAAGCAATCATTATCCACATGCAGTAACATCCACTTCTACGAGATAGAAATACTTTGAAAACTCTAAACTAAATAAATTTCTCAACAGGAAGTAAGAAGTCAGCCGTGAATAAACACGAAACCCCAACGTACAAATAGCGATTGCTTTACGTTTAGCTTAGCCATTGTGGGATTTCCCACTTCTGTTTCAGGAAAACTTGCTTACATTAAACTACTTGAGGCCATCACCAGGATTGAAATCAAAAAATTGCTAGCCGATTTGATCAACCAATCACAATGCACAAATCCCATACCGTTGTTCATAATAATATCATATCACGTGTACATCTGTCAACGGTCTATCACCAATCACATGATAAGTTGTAGGCGAGGTTGACCGGAATGGCTGAAGAATGGGACAGTGAGTAAAATTGCACAACTTTTGTAATCAGTTTTTCTTAAAAAAGAAAATCATGAATGCAATTGCTACACGCACATAAGGGTTAGTTAACACAGCCAGCTTGCATAGAACCGCATCCAATATAATACTTTAACTATTGGTGTAGATGGTGAAAAACTTGAAAATATTCACACACCAAAGGAATGAATTGCTGAAACTAACACAATTTAACTCACAGATTAACTTGTCGTTAAAGTCAGCGCTGCCTTCCATGCTATTGGCATCATGCTTCATCAATGTTTTAGAATCCAGCAATACATCAACTGATTTTCGGCAGCTCTCAACCTCCTGACTTTGAGCGTGAGTTTCAGAATAAGGCGGAGGATTCCGTTGGTAGACCTCAACAGTAGAGTTACTCGGAGCTTTCTCCAGAGGGTTGTGAGAGGGCTCGTACAGATCTGTAGAGTTGTTGTCTATGTTTAGCTGTTGAAGGAATAGTTGATAGCTGGACGACTTACTGGGTAACTCTGTGGCTCCATCAAGGTTAATCTCATTGGTAATACTGTTCTCCTCCATAGCTCACCTGTACGTAACCAAACTCTTGTGTTGGTGCTGTTACACAGGATAAACAACACACACTGTATTTATCCCCAACTCTCATCTCATTTACTAGGCTGAACTCTATTTCAGCCAAAATGAGCAATAGCTTTGATATCACAAAATACACTTCAGATATGGTTTGCAATAAAATACCAAAAAACTTAAAGGAGAAAGTGTTTGTTATACTTGGAAATGATCAAAAATTATGACTATGGAGGTCGTGTGACGGTAATAACTAGTTGCGGTCATTACTTTTTAAGACATAGAGATAGTGCAATAGATATTAAACACTAACAATTTATATTAAATCCACTCGAGCATTGGTATAAAAATATGCGGGGTTTGACAAGAAAATGCTGAAACCGAGAGACAGAATAACAGCTGATCTTCAAGTGAAATACTTGCTTATAATCTTCGAACTTTCCATAAATAATTTCACGGCGGTTTTTTCAATAACATGTGCAGATGAAATGTCTACTTGAGAGATGCAAACCTTTTTTTAACCCGAGGTTTAATTAAAGAAAAAAAATAATTACTGTAGTTGCAGCATCAAGCCAGTTGGTCTAATAATACCACGACTTTTGCTTCAATGACTACGGTTGAAGCAAAGTTGTGGTATCTCACAAGTCTTTCCCATCTTGTGAGAGGAACTTCAAGTGGTGGTCACGATTTTATGACGGTCATAACGATTCCTGAAAAAACTCATAAAGAAAATAAAAGAAGAAGATGGCCTCATTAAATCGATTTACTAGCTCCATCACTGCGCTTTTCATGTACGTTATAGTTATTGAATACGTGGATTATGGCAATGATATTGTACCATGGTTGCAAACTAGCTACCAAATTGAAGATAGGAATGCTATAATTTGACAATTGAACACTGTTTAACTAACAGCCACTACTAGCTTGAAGAAATTAAAATTAATAAGTGAAAATCGGGTTTTCAACACGGAACTGGAACAAATGTGGACTGGAACAAATATGGACTGGAACTAATGTGGACTGGAACAAATGTGGACTGGAACAAATGTGGACTGGAACAAATGTGGACTGGAACTAATGTGGACTGGAACAAATGTGGACTGGAACAAATGTGGACTGGAACTAATGTGGACTGGAACAAATGTGGACTGGAACAAATGTGGACTGGAACAAATGTGGACTGGAACTAATGTGGACTGGAACAAATGTGGACTGGAACAAATGTGGACTGGAACTAATGTGGACTGGAATAAATGTGGACTGGAACAAATGTGGACTGAAACAAATGTGGACTGAAACAAATGTGGACTGGAACTAATGTGGACTGGAACAAATGTGGACTGGAACTAATGTGGACTGGAACTAATGTGGACTGGACCTAATGTGGACTGGAACTAATGTGGACAGGAATAACTGCAGACAGACCTGGAATGAACTTTGACACCTGCTAGACTGAACCCCAACAAACCTGGAATAAATGTGCTCTATGCGAGATAAAAGAATATTTGTATGTTTATTCTACAAAGTGTTAACATTTATTAAAACAAAACTTCATTTTTATGTTCGATCAGGAGTTGTCTACTTGGATGAGAATATGAAACCTTGAAAGTTATGTAACAAAAATCACAACAGCGATGTACAAGACCACACTTCTTGGAATGAATGCTGATATATTCTCCATTATTGCATAATCAACATGTACTTCAGGTCTGTCATTGTTTATTTTAGAAGGCGTCTACATTCATTTCTGTTCATGTTCATACCAATATCCTGGGTACAAACAGAGCTTTGATGAAATTACCGGAAGTTATTGTAACAGCTGTGTGTTTTCCACCAAAAACGAACCATTTCCTTTTTTGTTTATTGGCGTTTATAAATTCAGTTGCAGCTGCATAACAATAAAAAACTGTTACCTAATTGAATTCCACATAAATAATTCTATAATAGAGTGTTGCAGCAAAAGCACCAACAATCAGTTAGGTCGAAAGAGTTGCTAAAATAGCCCCAAATTATGAGAGGTATCACATCACAAGTAATGCACACAGCAAAGACAAACCTAATCCAAAAGTAGTGCTTCCAAATAATAAAAATAAAATATAGAAAAATAACTCATTGTCCAATACAACTAATAACTTTGTAACTGCCATCGCAGTTAGTAATAGTACTAAATGATTATCTATATCTTGAATCAAACACTGGTGTACAAAACAAGCTGCTACATGGCTTGTGATGGTTTGACTCAAAATTTGTGGCAGGTACGCAAAAGATATTGGCGAATCTGATGATTGTGTTAGCTTTTTGATGTCAAACCACCCCCAAACCAAACCTTTAAGCAGCTGATACGACAAAAACGATGTCGTTGAGAAAGCTCAAGGGATCAATATAGTCTTTGAAAAATTTTGCGAAACAAAGTTTAGTCACTTGAAAAAAATTAATTGAATAATTATGCTCATAAATACTACGTGGTAGAGCCATAGTTTCGTATTTCGGGTTTCATTACGTTTGCCAAAGCAAATTAATTACGGTTCGCCCTACCGCCACCTACCTATGGTTCGCCACTACCGCCACAGTGCCTATGCACTGAGCTGGTTTATGTATGCGGCGCATCGTCCGTATTAAACACCCCATGAACATCTACTGCTCATGAATCGTTGGTTGCGGATTCCATAACTCTAGTAACTAACTAGTAGTAATAATAACCAACCATTATGACCATCACCAAGTGTACCAAATATGTGGTGTCTTCTGGTATATGACTAATAAATGGTAATTGTTTACTTTTGCTTTGTAATCTAACTTTCAGGGCGATTGATTATTAATATTTTTGATTTTATCATAACTAATAATTAATGGATAAAATAAATAAATTATCTTATGTTTGTTGAATAAAATTTGTAATTTGTAATGACGGCTTGTATCAAATTTGTGATGGGATGAAAATAATTCAACATTAAAATGAAATGACAACATACAATAAATAAATAATTATAATAGTAAATGGCTGCCAGATATAGAGGTTTAACTATCCGGTAGGAAGATAACTCCTACCAGATCCCTCTATATCTTATATAGAGATTTATAGTTGGTGTTGTTAGTGCTCATAAAAAAATGATTATTTGGGTAAATTCTCATCGTTTAGCGTGCCCAAAATACTTAGAGAGCTATAAGAGACCCTGAAGCTCTTGGCCATACCAATATATTAGTTAGAGGAGAACTCTAAAGCAAAGAAAAAAAGATGAAATTGGTTGACTTTTGTTAATATTAATGATATTGCAGTATAATGGTAACCAGACCCTGATTGCAGTAAATTAGTGTTCCATAGTGAGTGCCTAAGATCGACCAGGTTCCCATTAATGTAAGTGCCGAGAAACACAGAGGTCAAATATGGTTAGTTACGCAATGATCAGACAAAATAATTACATGAAAACTTTTAATAAACTGACAGCTTATTCATCACACACAACCACCTGAAATTATATGTTTTTGGGTTGCACATTATAGAACTGAAAAAATTGCAGTTATGGGCAAATTGTTTCAAAGCCATTCAACAACACATAGTAGAGTCATAAGCTATTGACTCAACAAGAATGTGAGGCTACGGCTAAAATTGTCACACCCCAATGGTTTTACTGTGGAGAACGGAAATAGGGCTAGCATTGCAATTGATATCAGTTGTAGTTTGCCAGGAAAAATCTATCAATGTGGTCTGCTGTGGTCTTTCTATAATGCCATTTGGTCCTAGAAACAGCAACAAGACCACGGTAGCAGGTAGCACTATTAAGGATATATAAAAAATGATTTCGCTTTATTGAAATAAAAGAAGTATTTGTCAATAAACCAGTTTGATAAAATATTTAAACTAGTTAGATTATTCATCTCAAAATGCCAAAATCAAAAATATTTTCTGAAGGACAAAATTATCTTTTTATAGCCCTAAAAGTTCTCACTGACTCGTTAAAATTTTTACTGGAAACAGCGATATACATTATAATTACGACGCTGATAATTGTTTTGATTCAGTTGTCTGTTTTTTTAGGAAACAACTTCACAAGTTTAGTCATTTGGTCCTGGAAAAACTAACGATTTATGAAGTATGTACTCTATCTGAGTGCAGACCCCATTGATGAACTGCACAGTGACTTTGGAGCATCATTTGTTGTTGATAAGGCCACCTGGGCTTGAGTAACACAGCTGCAACGCTGCCGGTGGATGACAACTAGTATATTGAAAGCAATATTTAGCTTTCTCTTTTACCTTTCCATATTCCTTTAATAATTGTCAACAATAATAATAACAATACATATTTATGATTATGATGGATAGCATTTATAGTGTATTAGATAAGATAGGGCATTTTCCCAACACACTGTACAAAGAAATAAACAAGCTGCTGACTGAAATTAGTTCACAAATCAATTGATGTTAACATTGAGTTGGACTAATCAGAGCTCTTGGGTGGTTTGAGGCCAAAAAGAGTGGGGTATAAGTATCCGCTCTTTGTCTGGTACAGTGTTCACCGTCAAAATTATATTGGAAAGGAGGTTCTATTACATCCATTCCATTTGAAAACAGGTTCAATTTGACCATTTTTGTCGTACTCTTAAGAGACTCAATTTAGGTGTTAATGAAAATTTGAGGAAAACTTACTAGGGCTTCGATGTTAAAATATAGAACAGTGTCTTATTTTGGATTTTATCAATCTTTCAAAGAGTTTGGGACATGTCAGTTTTAGAGCATTTGATTTAATTCTAACTTTTCAAGGTTGAAATGTGTTCAAAAAACTATTCGTGAGTTGCCCAGTAAGGAGATTCCTATAGATGCAATCTGTATTGACCTAGACACAAATTTTTTTCGAAAGATGGAAAAGGTTATATAGAGCCATAAAGCGAGTTTTCAAAAAGTTGGCTTGACTGTATATAGGTAGGGCCTCCCAAATATTGGCATCGTGCACAGATTTTTGTGATCGTAAAATTGAGATTGCAACGGATTTCAAGGTTTTTGAAGCAGTTTTTCTTGTCAGCATTTTTTTTCATCTTTGGTAAAATCGCTATTATGTACTCACCAGCCTTCGCCTGGGAGTATTTCACGATCAAAATCAAAAAAATTAATCGGTAATTTTTATCAAAATAATTTTTAGGTTACAAATTAATTAAACAATGATATTAGAATGATCGTCTAATAATGTGAAATGAAAAAACAATATCGCCAAAAACCTATTTCTGGCATTATTTTCTCACAACAATGACAATAATTGAATCTGAAATACCTGCTATCTTCCTGAGAAAAAAAGCTTTAAAATCACTAAATAAAAAATATTTTTAAAAGTTAATTTGGAACCAAAATCTCCATGAAAATGTTACAATTAGTTGTTCAGATGTACTATATAATATTATAATTGAACTGCCGCTCGCAGATAGCCCCTTCTGTCAATCATGCAGTCATAGACCCCTATAGACCTTAACAGACATATTACAATTTTTTGCTGCAAGTTAATTTTTTGAATAGTTTTACATTGCTCAATGAGAGAACAACTATAAACCCAAAGTGCGTCTCACAAAGCGTGTTCCAAGCCCTTTAAATGTTTGTTGACTGATGGGGATCCCACAACTGTGCTGAAAATTCCAGTGAGAAATATGCTACCAGTTTGTTTGTCTTTGTATCAGCGGTTTTTAACAATAGCCTGATCATTGCAAATTGTTGAGTGGCTTTATCTGAAATATTAGTGATATAATTATCCCACTTGACCTTACTTTGCTGTTCAATACCTAAATAGGAGTGCGGTGCTACACGCCTAAGCATTTTGAATTTCAAATAAATTGCAAGTTTTCATCAACTCCTGCTTGTACAAATGAACACTTGAATATATTGAAATTCATCTGCTAACAAGCTGACTAGTGAAAAAGTAAAGCTACGTCAGGTTGAACAATATTTCGGTTGTCACTCATGTTATACAATATTGCGTCATTAGCAATATGACAGGACTACTTGTGGAAGGTAATCGATGTATATGGGCAACAGAAAAGGCACGAAGACAGACCACTAGGCAACACCTGATGTAACGAGTGTCGGGTTTGAATCTATATTTTGAATAGACAAAAGTTGCCACCTGTATATCTACAATCTATTATCATTATCATTATATAAAATAATAAAAAGATTTTCATAATTATAATTACCATAATTAAAACAATTGCAATAATAATAATTGTTGTATAATTATTGAAATAATAATAATCATAATTTTGGTTTTACTAATCACTATAATCATTATTATGTATTACTATTGCCATTACTTTTATTTTGCGTGCTGCCTACACTCACAATGGAGTAGTAGTTTTATTGCTGGTTGGACTTGTAGATGTGTGTCTTACCTCTTATTTCCACTACTACTACTACTACTACTACTAACTATAGCAGTCTACTACTATTACTATTCTATTATCATTGCAAATATTATGATTATTATTATTAACTTCATTTAATGTGGTTAGATTATCATGTCATAGAGTTGTCATGTTTTCCATAAAATACCACAGTCAAAAAGAAAAAGTATCCAGAAAAAAGTGAAGGAAAAATTTTACAGTACAATTTAAATAACGGAAAGAAATAAGTAACAATGTTATAATACAGTTATATGTACAAAAATACATACAGGAAATTTTTTAACAGATTTATACAATATTATATACAGAAAAATTTTACAGAATATGTACATATCAGTTAATAAACCAGATGATTTGAAATATGATCAGTTGAAAGGAAGTAAGACAAGAAATTCAAGAAGAAAAGACAGTTTTATGCTGTGCATTGTTGGTAATATATAAGCGGGTTAAAATAAGGTATTAATGATTAAATATTCATGCTGAAGTAGAAAGGTTTTAGAGGCTTTTTTAAAGAGCTTGAGAGGTTTTGACGTTCTAACAGTCCTTGGGGATTGAAGGTGTGAATTGAGAATTTAGATAGTGTAGGGTGAGAGAGAGTGAGCTGGGCATCTTGTGATTATCGCGAGTGGTACGTTCAGATGTAGACACGTTTGAAGGTTAGAAGATGGTATTGATATATGGATAAAACAGATGGTGAAATACTTGATATGATAAGACAGCGACAGAGTAGGTGGCTAGCTGAGGTGGGAGAAGAACTTGGGACGATTTTTGAACAAGGGAAGTTGGAGTACAAGCTGGAACAAATAGTGAATATTTTAATGCTTTCTTTTGAAGCATCTTTAGGAACTTGGTTACTTGGGGGGGGGGGGGGGGGGGGTGGGGTTAGCGAGTAATAGGTGTTGATACCATAGCTGAGGTGGCTGTGTATGAAGTGGTTGTAGAAATTGAGTGCCAGTGGTTTAGTTAGTAAGTGTCTAGTTGCCAAGAGAAGTCTTGTTTTTTGGTTCACTTTCTTCATTACAGAAAATACATGGTCATTTAATGTTAAGTGGCGGTTAACAGTGAATCCAAGAAAGGCTGTCTTGTTTATTTGTGAAAACGGTGTGTTGTCGATATGTCGGTGGATAGATTTTGTCTGTTGTTTTATATTAATGAAGTGTGATTTGTCGGTGTTTACGTCCATGACATTTTGTTTGCACAAGGAGACAATGTTAATAACGTCTTGTTGAGTGTTTGAAATTAGATTTTGAGTAGATAAATTGGAACCGTAGATTATTATTACTATTTATTATTAATTCGACTTGTTGTTCTTGCTCATTGATTATTATTATCACTAGTACTACGGACTACTACTATTATTGCCCACAGTACTACTGCTAATGTCTGTTGTTGTTGTAACAAACAACTATTACAACAATTAATAATAATACTACTACTACATCACACTACTACTTCCAACTTACTTAAGATGAAGTAGTAGTAGTTGTAGTAGTGGTAGTAAAACCACCAGGGACTTATAGATAATAATATTTAATATTATGTATTTATATTATACCTACCTATTACTATTATTATTAATTATAACACATTAACTTCTTATAATTATTATTATTACTATTTTTCATGATGATGACGATTGATAATAGCAGTGATCTTGATGATGATCACCAATCGTCATCATCATGATCATCATCTTTGATAATGATTCAATCAATTCATTGAATTTGATTGTTCTTTGACGTTGTTGTTGTTGATCCATTCATCAAAAACTATTCATTATTATTATGACACTACTACTGAGCTACTTTTTTAGTCTTCATCAGTCAAATAACTTTAACTAATCATCCACTACAAACAAACATGTCAAGTCGAGGCTTATAAGCCTCGCTTGACATGTTTGTTTGTAGTGGATATAATAATAATTATTATTAATATTATTATTATTTATAATAATTATTGTCATCGATCAGCGAGTAAAGTACAACAACAAAATTGTTGAAAATTCACAATACTACCTACTAAAGCCCTGCATAGATTTTACAGCGACAGTATGTATTTGTTTCTATGCACCTATTATAACTTAATTCGCATGGAGAGAAAAAAGAATCCTCCGTTGAGTGACTTACAAAGCAGATGGTCACTTACTTTGTTGTAAAAATTATTAATCAAAATACGTTATTAAACATAATACACTGGAACTTCTAGAATTAGACTATGATTGTACTTTTCATAAAAGTTTTAGTGATCATCATATACTACATTATTTTAGATAATAAAATAGTTTTGATTTTCAGCTATTTTAGCGAATCACTACAAAATTGCTTCTGTGTGCTCGATAACGACTAGTAGTTGAGCAGACAACTCCATCCCAAGTTATTGTTGAGCAGACAACTCCATCCCAAGTTATTGTTGAGCAGACAACTCCATCCCAAGTTATTGTTAAGCAGACAACTCCATCCTAGACTGCAATTAAGCAGACAACTCCATCCTTAATTATTGTTGAGCAAACAACTCCAGCTCAAGTCGTTGTTGAACAGACAACTCCACTTCAAATTGTTGATGAGCAGACAACTCCAGCTCAATTTGTTGTTGAGCAGACAACTCCAGCTCAATTTGTGGATGAGCAGACAACTCCACCTCAAGTTGTTGTTGAGCCAGCAACTCCATTTGACTTCGAGTGTTTTTGTTATTTTCCAACAATGTGTCATTTCTAGCCCTGTGACTATGACATTATCTTGTAACGTTTTTTGTGAATAGACACCTGGTGCACTTCTCATTTTTGTGTTTATGCAAGTGACAATTTGTTACACTAAATCTGTTTGCTAACTCACAGCCTCTAAGGCTCACATGTATGCAACATTACTAGTGTCCAGGAAATACATTGGAAGATAACCACCAACTTTTCAGACGACTAATTCAAATGCCTCAAACGTAGCAAACAGGTACTGGCCCAGGACTAAAAAAGCAAGGCCAGAAGTAACCGAGTGTCTGCCAATGACAAACAAGTTAGAGCATAGAGAAAGAAAAATATAAAACGACATATATGGAAACTAGGTGAAAAATTTTTTTCTAGCGAAAGAGCTCATTGTACAATAGTCAATAAAATACACGACAGTTTTGTCACCAAGTTGCGTAAAAAACACACTGAAACTTTGATTAACAAATATAAACCAAATGATACAAAGTTAGAGGTGAGAGAGAAGTTATCGAGGTAATGTTACAATCAACTAACCACGCATACTTGTGTTTGTTTTACAGATACAATAGTGTACTACGACTAGTGTATTGTAACGATAAAAAGCACTGGATTATTTAGTATGCACCTTACTATAATTGTACTTATCTCCCCCTACCCGTCAATCCCAGACCTGATCCTAAGCACTTGGGTTGTAGCACACTGTGACACTGTATTTAACATTACTACAGAGTACATATAATGGAGTTTGGGGACATAAAACTGTGGTTTATAAACTAACAACGCACATGTCCAGATACATCTCCATTTCATCTGGTGACATCACATAAATATATAACACCACACCCTAATCATACACCATATTAATAAACCTGCCTAAAGGGCTAGCAATGTACAAATTGTAGTTACAAGATATCAAATAAAAGTTTTTTATACCATCACGAGATATTTCAGCATTGATAACTGTCATACCTTGGCCTGGTGGCCCCCTGGTGGCAACAAAAAAATCTTTTTTATACATTTCCAAAATGACCAAGAAATTGATTAAAAAGTTTGTACATTTGTACATCACTACCTCAATAACTTCCTCTCTAAAAAAACTAAGTAAGCGCTCATGTGATTGGTTGATATTTGAATATGAATGTTACTATTGGTGGTGTAAGTGGAGACCACTCTGGGTTTGGTATTTGTGTTGTGGTTCTCCTTTGATGTTTTGTAATAGTAGATGAAAATGAGTCTCTCTTGTTGTTGAGGTAATTTTCTCCTTCGTTGTAATGAATAGGTGGAGATAACTCCATCTAATACTGTTGTGTGAAAGTGGGCTAGAAAAAAGATTTTGGTTGTTGCACTCGACTCTATGTCAAAAAAAATCAACTGAAAAATTAATTTATGTTAGAAACTAGTTAATTCACTAATGGCAGCACAGGATGCGCAATGACTCACATGTGAAGTCATACTTGTACATAGGTCAGTGCTGTCCCGTCAGCTCCATATGATGTCTCTCTGGATAGACAGTCCTCCATCTTTTTTTCTCCACAGGAGAGTTATACACAACACAGTATCAGAATTAATAGTGGTATCTGTGATGCCATCAAATACTGCAATGCATTGCTGCCAAGCAAACAACCATGACAGTATAGGTTCTTTAAAAAATATCAATGGCCAAGAATAAAAGTTTTGATGGGCAAAAAATTACGCCTTCTTTTCGAAAAACTAGTAAATGCAAAAGTTTCACAAACAAAATGCCTGATTCATTTCATTAAAAATTTTATTCATAGCAATGGTAAAATAAAGAAGTATCCATTTTGTTTGCATAAAAAGAGTTAAACACCATACACAGCAGCTTGCTAATCTTTAGTACTTGAAGTCTACTTGTGTCCTACCATTGTGTTACGTGTAGTGGCTGTGACTGTGTGTCCTACCATTGTGTTATGTGTAGTGGCTGTGACTGTGTGTCCTACCATTGTGTTATGTGTAGTGGCTGTGTGTCCTACCATTGTGTTATGTGTAGTGGCTGTGTGTCCTACCATTGTGTTATGTGTAGTAGCTGTGTGTCCTACCATTGTGTTATGTGTAGTGGCTGTGTGTCCTACCATTGTGTTATGTGTAGTAGCTGTGTGTCCTACCATTGTGTTATGTGTAGTGGCTGTGTGTCCTACCATTGTGTTATGTGTAGTAGCTGTGTGTCCTACCATTGTGTTATGTGTAGTAGCTGTGTGTCCTACCATTGTGTTATGTGTAGTAGCTGTGTGTCCTACCATTGTGTTATGTGTAGTGGCTGTGTGTCCTACCATTGTGTTATGTGTAGTAGCTGTGTGTCCTACCATTGTGTTATGTGTAGTGGCTGTGTGTCCTACCATTGTGTTATGTGTAGTGGCTGTGACTGTGTGTCCTACCATTGTGTCATGTGTAGTGGCAGTGTGTCCTACCATTGTGTTATGTGGAGGGGCTGTGACTGTGTGTCCTACCATTGTGTTATGTGTAGGGGCAGTGGCTGTGTGTCCTACCATTGTGTTATGTGTAGTGGCTGTGTGTCCTACCATTGTGTCATGTGTAGGGGCTGTGACTGTGTGTCCTACCATTGTGTTATGTGTAGGGGCAGTGGCTGTGTGTCCTACCATTGTGTTATGTGTAGTGGCTGTGTGTCTCCTACCATTGTGTTATGTGTAGGGGCTGTGTGTCCTACCATTGTGTTATGTGTAGGGGCTGTGACTGTGTGTCCTACCAATGTGTTATGTGTAGTGGCTGTGACTGTGTGTCCTACCATTGTGTTATGTGTAGGGGCTGTGTGTCCTACCATTGTGTTATGTGTAGTGGCTGTGACTGTGTGTCCTACCATTGTGTCATGTGTAGTGGCTGTGACTGTGTGTCCTACCATTGTGTCATGTGTAGTGGCTGTGACTGTGTGTCCTACCATTGTGTTATGTGTAGTGGCAGTGACTGTGTGTCCTATCATTGTGTCATGTGTAGTGGCTATGACTGGGTGTCCTACCATGCATGATTCAGTTTTCCCTCCCTCCAGCCCTACCCTTGGCTGTAGATAGAGAAACTGATAAATAGTGTCCTTCATTGAGGACTATCTCGTCATTGTGTATGATGCATGATTATTGCCACCATCATACAATAATACATCGGTGTGCTTGATGTTTCAAAGATTTTGTCATAGTTTACAATATAATGGATTTTGGGGGCTTTTTAATCTACTAACCACATGTGGGAGATTTGCATGGCGATCAAGTCATGTAGGGCCCCCTCCCACCTTTCCCCACCCTAAAAACCTCCCTACACCCCTTGCACCCTCAGCAGCTGAGTTTGCAGTACCGTCAGACCTCTTCCCCCTCGGTAGTTACCTAAATCCCCTAAAAAATGGATACCGGGTACCCTGGGCCTGTATTAACCCCGTATCACTCCCTATAAACCTATAGTAACTAACCCGGGTCAGGACCCTGGGCCAGTATCCAAGATGACTGATCCAGGAAGCTTGCCCCCCTAGGAGTCAAAAAGCCTTAACTGTATGGAGACCGGAGCCGCGCACCTCCCAGGAACAAAGACTAGGAAGTGAAGCTTCCAAATAAGGAGTGGAAAGGTTCCACCACACTAAAAAGAGCGGGAAGCATAGCCCAGTGCTATTTCACCATGTGCATACATTTTTATTGGCTCGTCTTATCATTGTACTTTGTATCATGTCTTATTATTTGTGAATATTTTATGTTGCATTGTGTTATTGGGCACTCCTAATAAGGTGATGAGTTTTCCCCCTTATCTGCTATAAAAGGAGCAGCTGTGCACTGTGAGAGACAGTAGTTGTGTGGATAGTGCTACATACCTTTTTATTGTGCTGCTAAATAGATTGTAGAATAAAGTGTTTACTCGATAAACCTCTGGGTAGTGTGTCTGGGTCGTGGACTCCGTGCAAGTTGTTAAAGTCTATTCGGGATAGACCCCGAAGTGTGAGTAGAGAAGGAGAGGATACCGTTGTGTCGGTGATAGAGGACAGAAATCTATTACACTAAACACTGTCACCACCCGAACTTCTTGTTTGCTGGCACAGCCAGGTCTGTAGCGTCCGATGGCCTGCTGCCACCAATTACCTCTCTCCTAGAGGCAATACCAGGTCGGTATAATACTGAATCTGAAATAAAGGAGTAATCTCGACTACACAACTAGTATAGAGCCCTCGGCTCAGACGCATTACTCAGTGCTTAATAGTAAAATGAATTTATTCTTATCCAAAGAATACGAGTGAGTATAAGATCCTGTACAGTACTGAATATTCATGGCGAGAGCTCTGCCTTTTATAGACAGAGCACAGGAAGTAAAACAGGTAAGTAACCAATGATATATAAGTAGAGCATATTGTGACAAATAAGCATGCAAACGAATGAAACAATGCATACAGAGATGAATGTAAGTGAGGCGCAGAAGTGGTGGGTGGAGTCAGAGGCTCACTATCCAGTCCTAGGCATCTCTACTTCCTGTAGTAAGTTTTTTCAGACTTTTAAGGCTTTGGTCCTTAGTTACTTGAGTTTCCTTTGGCACCTGAGTCTTCTGAGGCTATTTTGGTCTCTCAATCTATCGTGGCCATCTTGCTACCGGCCCAGTATGTATTTTGCAGGGTCGGTATTGACTGATGTAGGGTTGGTACTTGACAAACACAGGGCCGGTATCCTACCAACGCAGTGTCAGTCTAATCGGTTTCCTTTAAAACTACTGCTCTGATCACCAATTGCTAAATGAACGATGTCAAAACTGTCTGTAGGTATGTGTGCACGTGCGGGGGCTATAAAAATCCACCACAATAATCTACTCCAAAAAACCATAATTTTAGAATTATCTCCTCCTGCGCCCTAAATGCTTGTCTCCAACCTGTACTGTCACTGACCAACTTAGTTCAACCCTAGCTCAGTGATGATGTATTAGCCGTCCCTTTTTCAACGCAGATCAACATCAATTTGTCTCATTGGTAAACCAATTCAGTGGAGGTGTAGAATAATGATGACTGCCATTTTATTTTTATTTATAATTTCGCTGCTGGTGAGTGTTGAAAATAGGTTTGTAGTTTATAAACCATTATGGATGGTGTCTTGTTTTGTTGGAAGAGAGTCAAACAGTCGTTGAACGTTCTTTGTGGAGACCTTGGTAATGTTGCTATGGTGTAGTGGATTTCAAAGGCCGATCCAAATGCCGCCCAACAGAACCTCTCTCCCACAGATGTTGTTAAACAATCAATTCAGCAGAGAAGTATCTCAAACTCCACAACTGTAACAGAGCCCACGGCTCAGACTCAATACTCAGTCCTTCAGAGTAATAATTATTTTATTATTTCACAGCGCTCAGTACAAAATATCCGTGGCAATGTATTGTGCTGACTTGGTACAGTCACAAGTAGTGTCCTCAAACAAAGTGCAATAAATACAGGCAAAACTCTGCCTTTTACAGGCAGAGGCACAGGAACTGTTTGTCCTAATTATACACGTAACCAATAACATGTAAGTAGAACATAATTATGCAAATCAAAAAAACAGATTATAAATAACTAGCAATCAAATATGGCAAATAAAGTTAAATAGATAAAGCGCCCAGAAGTAGGCGGCGGAGCTTTAGTCACATTATTGTCATTCATTGTCTGTATTGCACCGTCACTTCCTGGGCTAGGTTCTAGGGCTGGTATAGCAAGCGTTCCAAGGCTTTAAGTACTTCTGATAGTAGATAGGTTGCAGATTCAGGCTATTGCATCTTTTGAGTCCATTCTTGGTCCTCAGGCTACGCTGGTTCTGGTCTCTCCAGCCGGGTATAGATTGGCTGCAGAGCCGGCAGGGTTGCTGCAGGGCTGGCAGGGTTGGTACCTGCCTTATTACCAGGTTTCTGGCAGTGCCAGATTCATGCGAGGCTTGCCTGACTCTCCGCAGGGAGACCTTGGCGTGCACTTTATGGTCATAAAAATCCACTGCAATAGGAGCTAAGGCGCAAATGTGATGATTACCAGGAAAATTGTTGGCAAGCTTAGATACTGATGAATCATGTTTTAGATGACCCAGCAAACCGACTACGAAAAATAAATGATCTGTAAAGTTATGTCACAGCTAACCTGCGATATTATTCATGAGTTACTGCGAAGCTACCAGTTGCTAGTTTAATTGCTTGTCAACCTGGTTTACTTCAACCTTCACAGGTGTCAAACGAATGTAGTAAAACCAAAATTGGAATTTATACTATGAATTTCCGCATAAGCATAGATGCCAACACAGCCAGCAAAGCATTGTCTGTTTCAAAATCCATGGTTAGTGGGACTAACCATCCCTGAAGTTGATCAACCAACGATGCTTTTTTACTCAGTTTTAATTCCGTGTCGTTATTATAAGTAGATAATTCATCAGGCGTTAGAGAGAGTTAATTGACATAACTTGGCAGACATCCAATAAATATGCATATAATCTGTTATTTCATGTCGTAGGTAGTTCATTTCCTTGTCGCACTCACTATATGAAGCTAATTGTTGAGCTGCTATAGGAGTATACACTGTTTGATATCATACAACACAACATGATACTTCTTACACTTCTAGCTGGCTATCAATTATTCACTCTGGTTAGAAATCAGGAGTGCTTGTGTTCTAATTCAACATCTAACAACAGTAAGTTTTTATCCTTAAAGTTATCTAAATCCTTTCACATCTTTTTCCAATAATACTTCTATTATGTAAATTAACAAACGCAACCTGCAAAAACTTTGATTAATATAAACAATTCAAACTGTTACAAACTAGTTAAAAGCTGCATGACTCATTATATTAAACGCGCTTTTTAACATGTATGCTTTTTATACATAATCTAATCTCACTTCACAGTTCAACCGGTTTTTTTCTTTATTTGTTGAAAAATTGAAGTTGTATCTGCCATTGTTCTGATTCTAAAATGAAAACTCACTAATTTATGTAGCATGGCACCTATTTTGTTTACATAAAAATAATTTGTATTTTGTAAAATGTGGAAATATTCTCGTTAGTTGGACCACTGAAATTGCTTAAATGTGATGTCACATCAACGCAGTTCGTTTGTCTATCTAAAACCTTTCCATAATTCCTTTGGCTTCACACCACCTCTAACAGGTCAAACCTTCACTTAAGTATCTCTGATTCACAGGCTAGCGCCCATATTTTGCACCTTGTACCCTACAAACAGAACTCGTCTCAACGTATTTGTTTGGGAGAGTGCATGCGTCTTCAGTGATGGTTTAAAGCTGCGTTTGCACGATAGCGACTGTGTCCCCGTCTTATTTGATGGTTACAGAAGCAGTTGCAATTTGCTTTTACAGGGTTGCAAAACATGCAACTTTCGAGTCTGTGACTTAGGAGTTGCCCAGTCATCATCGCTAATATAATTTAAGTGCGTTCTGCTAACGCAGTTTGGTTGATGAGTTGGAATGTAATCATCAATGGTTTTCCACCAGATAGCAGTTCTCTTGTAGTTCTCTAGCTAGTAGTTCTCTACGCATTTATAATTTGTTTTTATTTAGCTATAATATGAAATTTTGACTTATCAACAAACAGTTATAATTATCATTAAAATCAAATAAAATTGAAGAAAACTTGACTTTTTTCGATTTTTGCATCCGAAATAAAATAATAATTATCCAGATTATGAATTAATTATTATCAAATATATGAAACTTGATTCATTCAATCAATAACTTAATACGGATTTTGTAACAATAGTTGTAAAATTTAATTGTATAATAATCAATTCTTATGATCTTGTAACAATCTTTGTTTACATTGTATCCAAGCTTGAGTAAACAAAATATTGGAGCCTCTATGTAGACCAATACAATTGGTTCAACTATATGTCACATGGCTATAAAATCGCTGCAACTTGACGCTCGAACACGACACTGCAGGGCTGTTGCGTCTCAGCCTCCAACAACCCTGCCTCTTCCCCAAAAGTTGAGCACTTTTTTTGGGACAAGACGCATTGGCAAACTTCAAAAGAAAACACCTCGTGTAAACGAGGCTAAACAGTCATCAAGTTTGAACACCATGACTGTTTATATTTATATTCATAAAATCGGTTAAAATTTAATTCATGAATAGAAAGTGTGTATTAGTTGCATTTAGTATAAGTTGCAGACTTTGTATTGTTCTCCAACAATCAACCCGTTCTATAAAAACTAAACTTGCTACAGAACACATAGATTCAGCTTGCAAGTCTAGTCAGCAAGTGTGCGGTTACTTGAATCCCTGGTACACATTTTACCATGGTTGGTTTCTGATGGGCACTGCATGGATTGTATTATATATCATACTACATAGTTCAGTGGTTGCGATGTTGTAAGGTGCTGTTGAGGTGACTTTACTACTGAGCTTGCATTATGGGAAGGATTGTGAACTACTTACCCCAAGAACAAAAAACTTGGCAGATGGTACACTGATACAAAAAGGTATCCAGTTACTGCATTCCTATAACATAGGTAAGTGATCTATTTCTTTTCAAGTTATTCCTCGTTCTGTAGCCTTTTTGTAGCTCTAAAGTCTCATGTACATATAGCGATTGTGCTAGCGACTTTCGTTTGCGGTAGGAGAAATTCCTCCCCAAAGTTGCACAACATTTTACTGCTGTCCATTCTTCAGCGATTCCGGTCAAACCCGCTGTTACAAACTATAGCCTACAAATTAGTCTACGACCACTGATAGATTGGGAATATTATGGCAGCTTAAATGATCTTATTAAAAACGGCAGTATGTCGTTTGTGGGTTGTGGTTGGTTGATCAAGGAAGTGGTTAGCGATTTTTTGATCTGAATCAAAACCTGGTGATAACCTCAAATAAAATGCTAGCAATTACAAGCGATGACTATACGTACATTCAGTTTAAGCTGCGCTCATTTGAATTGGCCACTTCTAATCATCTTAAGACAATAACAAACCTGAAGAGTTTTTTCCCTTTGCCAATTAATTGTCTCTTACAAAGGTGTTTGAGAAACTGATAAGACTTTATTGGGTTTGCTATACACACTACAGAGTGCAAGAGTTCTCTGAATGATATCAACGTCTGTGTGTAAATGACAATTACATGTTATTACACAATTTTTTAATCAGTTGTGACTTTGAGTGTTTTTGTTACGTTTTGGCAGTCAAATTGCAATTAATACCAAGTTAAGCTTGCCTGATTATATGCAAATGTAGGTTGTGCACTGCACTATTTGTGAACCGCATTGCATAAAAATTATGTTTAATCTGCCGTTTTGTTTTACAATGCTTGATTGTGTTTTGCTATGTCATAATTTATTTCAATGACATTAGTAAACAATACACTAATTGTATAAAGTAAATAATGGTCATTTCTTGTAATACTGTTTGATCTATTATGGCTTTGGTTGTGTTTAGCTTGATCTGCTCTCATGCATACTATTTAGGTGTCCGTGTAATTGATGTGTGCGGCGACCCAGGACTGGCTATGAAGGCTGAGATGGACACCATCTCTCATGTCAACATACAATCTACAGCAACTATTCCAGCGTGTACACCTGCACAAGCAACCAATGTCGGTAGGTCTTGTTGTACATGTCAATAAAGAGTGACCTGTATATTCCCACACCTGAGTGATCACTACTGGTATAATATATAAGTGAATTGGGAAAGAAAGGGTATCAGGCGGAGATGGTGCAGGCAGCCATTTCACTCATTAAAAACTCAACAAAAGTAAAATGATAAATTTACAAACTGTAACAAGAAAGTTGGTGAAGCAAAATAAGTGTGATTAGGTCAAATCTCGCAAGTCATCAGTCTCTAATCACTAGTTTTCAGCAAAAGTTGGTTAACTGATGACTTTTTCAACTGTTCACAGCCAATTTGTTTTTGGTTGCTCATGATAATTATTTTTATTCAACTAAACAATAATTGTTGTTTCAGTCAGTTTATTTTGATGCCAAATAGAATTACCAGAAATCTCCACATAAAAACTGAAAAGTAATAGTTTTGCCGTCACTTTATTATAAGCTCAAATGAGGTACAATAAAAAAGTTTCTTGCTGATACGAGCAAGCTCACTTGGTGGAAGCGGATGAGAATTACCAGAAATTATTTTCAGAGAATTCATCATCCGAATCTAGTCAGATCTAGTTTAGAAATCTTCCGCTGCGCAGACAATCAGAGCTATTGCAAAAACTTTCCATGTTTATGTGACTTGTTCGATCTCCAAAATTGATTGCGACGAAATCAGCTATATAGGAATTGTTGTACCACAGAAATAACTTGATCTTGGAGTTGAAAACTTTTATAGAAATAGCAAAAACCAATGGGGATAGTGCCGATAGGAGTACAAACACCAGGAGTCACAGCTCACATGGTTTTTAGCTAATTGATTCTATTGGCCGAAAAAATTAATATGCCGCTAAATTTTGTCAGTTTTCAAGTAGGACGCCCCAAACAAAAACTTTCCAAATAAGTGTAAGGGATATCAACTCCGAATCCATTGATGGCGTTTATTTCTAAGACGACAGAAAAGGTAGCTTACATAAACAACTGTCTTTAGCATTGACGCTACGGTCATATAGTTATAGATAATTTTAAAGTCTTTGGTCTATAAGACGATTTTAAAAATATCAAAGTTATGCTCATGTTTGTATTGGTCAAAATTGCTATTTTAATTACGTTTGCAGGTTTTTGTTTATTTAAACTTTGAAACTAATATGTTTCCTTTATTATAAATACATTTAAAACAAAACAATAAGGATACAAAAACAAATTAAATAGCAGATTTACGAAGTATCCTTCTATATAGTCCAACTTGGCGAAAAACAATTTCCAGTAATTAAGCCGATTGAGAAAGATGGTCGCTATTCCCACTGACATATGTCTTTTTTAAAGATAAAAGATGAAAGTACAGTAGCTACATGTATGTTTATTGTGCCATTCCAGCTAGTTATATGCAATAGAATAATTGAGGCACATCTTTGCCCAACAAAGTGCATTAAAAGTAACCAGGTTGTCAATAAATTGAACCAATAAGCAACCGCATTATTTGGAACTTGAGGGTCAGCAAAAATAAGTTCACTGAACAAAACTAGTCAATGAAAACCTATTTCTATTGTTGGTCAGTCATAAACGAAACTGTGTGGTAGATTTTGGTACATGCCAATAATCAACTGTTGGTTTGATATAAAACATCAACCAGAGATGCTCTAGAATTCTACCTCCAGCCCTTGTAAAGGTGCTGTGCCAGTAGAATGACTTGCTGTGTCAGTGACACAGCTTGCAGGGGCGGTTTTGACCCCTGCAGGGCTGGTAATGACACCTGACCGCCCCAGTATGGTGATACTGGGCCGGAACAAGATGACCACCTTAGCCGAGGATTTCCAAAACCATCTCGGAGCTCACACTAACCCTGGAGCCGAAAGTACCTTTCTTGTATCACTGGATGTCAACCAAAGGCTAGGTATAGCCTCAGAACCTTATGGATTCTCTGACTGGACAATGGAGGAACGTCTCTGCCCTTTAGCCACTTGGCACCATTTACGTTTAACCTTATTCTTCACCATGATTTGTTGACTATTTATATATTAGATTGTTATTAGTCAAATTTCTTCTTGTGCATGTATTGTTTTATCTAATATGCAACTAACTTCCTGTCAGCCTGCCTATATAATGGCTGGAGCTCTTGTGTTTCATTACATTCATTCATGTACTGCCAACCACACTAGATGATTGCCACCCTAGGAATTGGTACTTATGAATAAATCCACTATTCAAGCTGACACTCTGTGTAGTTTGTCTGAGCTGTGGGCTCCGTGCTTGTCCACTGATCCGGCAGTAACTCATCATAATTGTCATTGTCATACCGGCACAGTGTCCCCTCTGGAGAAAGGTAGAACACCTGACAATCAAATAAATAATAATAATTAGTTGATTGTAATAAATAATTTTATATCCTCAAAAAGGTCAGGTATGACAGGGGATATCGTGTAATTACAAAAAAGGGTGAATTTTTAGACAACAACCTTCAACCATGCAGTATGTATGTATTCTCAAATACATTGTAAATTGGAAGTTTCTTCTCTATATTTTGTGCGGTAATCTATAAAAAATTATTGCATTATAATAATGTTTCAAACTGATGCTGACTTACAAACGTATTATTTTTTGCAATTTGCCCTACAACCATGTCGTGAATAACTTTAATGCTCAATTGTAGTGTTGCTTACAATGCCTTTACTTATAGCCTACATATCGGATATACAACCAGACTATTTGACTACCGGACTTCTCAGCGCAACTAAAACTGCACTCATATACACGGCAGACAACTATGTTCCAAAGCCTGAGCGTGAAGTCTCCCACCTCGGCTATTCACTGCGTACCACCATAACAGTTAGTTCCTTTAACTTTCCATGTCTACTTTGTGTAATTGATGTTCTCATGCTCACTGTTCACATGACCACACGTGGGTGTTATATCTCTAATCCTCTACATTGTGATCCGTTGAACTCTTGCGATTTACCACAAGGAAATCTTGCATGTATTATTGTAAACATTCCACCTGGTCAGTTCTCCAGATGTAAACAGCCGCTTCGGAGAGATTGGTAGAAATTTAGTGCAAAAAAATATATTTTATGTCCTAAAAATATGCAATTGTTTGTGGTAAACACAAGAACGTATAAGGAAAAAGCTGTTTGCAAACTCTCTGTTAGGTACAAAATTAATACCCTTGGAAATCCACCAATTATAGTCACACAACTGTTAATGTGCTGAAATACATGCGCGTTGTAAGATTCTGCATAAGAGAACTCATTAGCAGTCGTACACTGACTTGTTGCTCCTGAACAAGTTGTTTGATGAGCATTCATTTGCCTTTGTCTTGTATTACTACACAAACGTACTGTATGTAACTGCCTGTTTTGATAGCAAGTAATTATTGCCATGTATTAGCATCATGGAATAGACATAATGCAAGAACAGCAGCTTCATTGCCCAACCTTGATCATGTGCCAACCGCTGTTTAAAGAGATTGTCACTACACATCAGGTTTCCTCAAAATCAGTTCCCCAGATGTTTCCTGGAACCATCCAAAGCTTTATTGGGAATGCGGACTCGCCCCAATCCGATGGAAAGCATTCATGGTTAATTGCTTTGGGTTAATCACCACATAACCTGTACGTTATTTACCCACACCTGTACCTTATTGTTGTTGGCTAACACCGGTGATGGATCAGTAATTGCCATATTCTATCCTCAAGCAGAACTATTGATGTCCAACCAGCCCATGATTGGTTATCAAATATTAATCTCTGTGTTTTTGGTGCCAGAATGAAAGTCTATGACTAAACCCCATTCTTATCCACCACCAGCTCTAATTATTACACCAGTTTTGTTACTTGTATTGTGCATCTGTACATTTCACAAGTTATGCAAAATGTCTAAACCAGAGATGGTACTGGCATGAAATTTGCTGGTTAAACCAAATCCAATAGACCAACAATTCTTCGTCTATAAACTAATTTCTTAGAGATAACATCATAATAAAACTTCAGTCTACGACCGCAAATAATTGCTTCTCCTTCTGCCTTGTGTCTGTCCCGCCTCCTTATTTCCCCATCCAAATTATCTTTGTTACTTTTTCTTTCCTTTTTCTTTGCCGACCAATTGATTATAGCCAAACTCTCTCTCCTACCAAACTCTCTCTCCTACCAAACTCTCTCTCCTACCAAACTCTCTCTCTACTACCAAACTCTCTCCTACCAAACTCTCTCCTACCAAACTCTCTCTCCTACCAAACTCTCTCCTACCAAACTCCCTCCTACCAAACTCCCTCCTACCAAACTCTCTCCTACCAAACTCTCTCTCCTACCAAACTCTCTCTCCTACCAAACTCTCTCTCCTACCAAACTCTCTCTCCTACCAAACTCTCTCCTACCAAACTCTCTCCTACCAAACTCTCTCCTACCAAACTCTCTCTCCCACCAAACTCTCCCTCCTACCAAACTCTCTCCTACCAAACTCTCTCCTACCAAACTCTCTCCTACCAAACTCTTTCTCCCACCAAACTCTCTCTCCTACCAAACTCCCTCTCCTACCAAACTCCCTCTCCTACCAAACTCTCCTTCTGTCCCAACCAACATATCCATAGTGTCCTTGTCTATTTTCTCATACCCTCTCCCCTTACCCTGCAAATTTCAAGTCTCTAGCATGATTAGATGGCCCCAGCACCTTGAAAAAATGCTATCTTCACATAAACTGACATTCTACTGGAGTTGTTTTTCCCTTGGAGATGCAACTCCTGTAGTTAGTTGTGATCAGAGAACCAATATTGAAGCAAGCAAGTGCAGGTGGGCTAAGAAACCCAGAAACCTACATATAAGTAAGCCAGCCCCTCAGACAGACACTTAACCAAGTTTGCTACTCGTCTGCTCAAAATAACTCCTTGGAAATACTGTACTACCCTTATTCCTTATATAAATAATGGCAACATTGTACATATTAGTTTTGAGCTAGTTGTGCTAGTGAACACGTGTGTTTTAGCTTTTATATCTCATCTTTTGTTAAAAACAACTAAACCTAGTTAACTTTATGCTAAGCTTTGTGTGTTTGGTTGCTCGCTATTTCTTACTTCTAGTGTCGGTTGGTGTGAGAACTCAGTAATAGCTTCAGAGAACTCTGTTGCTGGTCCAGTGGACTTGGAAGTTGGTTGAGATGCTCATATCTTAGTAAAGATGTTAAAAAGCTGAAAATAACATTACCAGTTATCTGCCGACAACCATTCCTACAAACAATCATTACTTGTACCATACTAGCTCTCTTTGCCAGCACACAATCTGTACTTGTTTTTGTAAATGCTTTTTTCATCTAATGATTACATATTGGTAGAGCCATGTTGATTACCGACAAATCCCAACACTGTACCCACGAGGTTTGGCTGATGTTTCCTTTGGCACTCAGCACTTCACCAATCAACGCCCAAATGGTACAGACAGAACTCTATCCTCTTTGATACAGAACACAGCCCCAGAACACAGTCCCAGAACACAGTCCCAGAACATAATCCCCGAACGTAGTCCCAGAACGTAGTCCCAAAACACAGTCCCGGAACACAACAAGCATTGTTTTAGTTTCCTAATGGAGGCCATTATGAAATTGTTCAAAAACTGTGCTGGCCTGTAAACAGCTATCAAAACACAATGGCCCTTTTAAATATACATAAAACCTTGGGCTAATTTTCTGAAAATAAATACCATTCTTTTTTTTAACCATTTTGATGAATAATGAAAATAAAAGTTGAAACACTTGCCGAAGTACCAGCTCGATATTTGATGTTGCGAGAATAAAAGTGCATATTTAGAGTCTTAGATACTCTTATCGATTTTTTACTGTTTTGGGGGAAACTGTGATACGTCAACTTTAGGCAGTAACAACGGGCTTTAGCAGGCTTGTCGTATCTAAACAAAGACCACTCCATTATAAGTTAGATGTTCATTTTTTGGAAAGCAATTTCTATGGTTTATGGTTTTATGGTCCTGGAATTTCGAGTAACTTCTTCAGATGTGCTTTTAACAGTGCAGGCCCAACTTCTTCATCCAAGTTATCAATTTATACATTTTAATGTTTTGTTACTATTAATATATTTTATAAAGCTAAGGAAAAAGCACTAATGCATATAACATTCAATCAATCAACAATTCTGTTTTTTCTCAACAGACCTCCACAATAAGCACTAGTAGCTCTAGTAAGCACTGACCATTGCATGTATCCATTGCAGAAGATGCTGAAGCTCTAGTAGCACTGACCATTGCATGTATCCATTGCAGAAGATGCTGAAGTTTATGGTGGAGCTGAACTGGGATTTTGTCACAGTAATAAGCTCAGATGATGAGCTAGGCAAAAAAAGCCTAAAAGTTTTTGAAGAGCTCAGTGCCGAATACTACATGTGTGTAGACCAAGTTGTATGGATACAAAGTAATAGAGAACTGCCCGTGCAAACTATCCGTACGAAAGGAGTTGTCCTTTTTGGTTCTGAAGCAATCGGTAGGTTGTGATGTCATACTAGGTTACTTTCTAGCTGACTCATCTTAAGGTTTCTTTTCTATATCCTTGAACGCTTCATATTTTGGTTCATTACATAATATGACCACATTGAATCCTTAGTTAGCCAACACCCTGTTCATTACATAATATGATCACATTGGATCCTTAGTTAGCCAACACTGGGTTCATTACATAATATGATCACATTGAATCCTTAGTTAGCCAACACCTGGTTCATTACATAATATGACCACATTGGATCCTTAGTTAGCCAACACCCAGTTCATTACATAATATGATCACATTGAATCCTTAGTTAGCCAACACCCAGTTCATTACATAATATGACCACATTGAATCCTTAGTTAGCCAACACCCAGTTCATTACATAATATGATCACATTGAATCCTTAGTTAGCCAACACCCAGTTCATTACATAATATGACCACGTTGAATCCTTAGTTGGCCAACACTGGGTTCATTACATAATATGATCACATTGAATCCTTAGTTAGCCAACACCCAGTTCATTACATAATATGACCACGTTGAATCCTTAGTTGGCCAACACTGGGTTCATTACATAATATGATCACATTGAATCCTTAGTTAGCCAACACCCAGTTCATTACATAATATGATCACATTGAATCCTTGGTTAGCCAACACTGGGTTCATTACATAATATGATCACATTGAATCTATGGTTAGCCAACACCCAGTTAATTACATAATATGATCACATTGAATCCTTGGTTAGCCAACACCTGGTTCATTACATAATATGACCACATTGAATCCTTAGTTGGCCAACACCTGGTTCATTACATAATATGATCACATTGAATCCTTAGTTAGCCAACACCTGGTTCATTACATAATATGATCACATTGAATCCTTAGCCAACACCCGGTTCATTACATAATATGACCACGTTGAATCCTTAGTCGGCCAACACTGGGTTTGCAAATTTGTTGTAAGCCAAACAGTATGGTAATAATCCCCTCAGACGTTTACTAGCAGTATACTAACCTTTCACTTCCAACTCTTACCTTGTGCACACATTTGGAGGTCTACAATTACTGAGTGAAAATCGCTGGGAGGACAAAGTGTGGGTGACTTCCTTAAACGTCTCTGGAATTGAGGTCAAGGACACAAAAGTATGCTCAGTTGTGCGTGCGACTCAGGAACCTATTGTGGAGTCACTAAGTGGGATACAGGAAGCTCTAAACATCACTTTATCTGTGACGGAATGTGTAGGTGGGAATAACTGTGTGCAAAAGTGCTGCAACGCTGTATGTAAAGCTGTATTACATGTGTGTTGTATTGTATAACTCGAATGTAACACTGTATTACATGTGTGTTGTACTGTATTACTTGTATGTAATACTGTATTACATGTGTGTTGTATTGTATTACTTGTATGTAATACTGTATTACATGTGCGTTGTATTGTATTACTTGTATGTAATACTGTATTACATGTGTGTTGTATTGTATTACTTGTAAGTAATGCTGTATTACATGTGTGTTGTATTGTATTACTTCTATGTAACACTGTATTACATGTGTGTTGTATTGTATTACTCGTATGTAACACTGTATTACATCTGTGTTGTATTGTATTACTCGTATGTAACACTGTATTACATGTGTGTTGTACTGTATTACTTGTATGTAATACTGTATTACATGTGTGTTGTATTGTATTACTTGTATGTAATACTGTATTACATGTCTGTTGTACTGTATTACTTGTATGTAATACTGTATTACATGTGTGTTGTAATGTATTACTTGTATGTAATACTGTATTACATGTGTGTTGTACTGTATTACTTGTATGTAATACTGTATTACACGTGTGTTGCATTGTATTACTTGTATCAGGTATGTAATACTGTATTACACGTGTGTTGTATTGTATAACTTGTATGTAACACTGTATTACATATGCACTACATTGTGTTGAATTTATGAACATTGTATTTCATGAGTGTTATATGTATGTTGTGTGTATAAAATGTACTGTGACACTGTATTAATTGAATGTTACATTATGTTACATTTATCTTACACCGTATCGCTTGTCTAGTACATACCTACAACACTGTATTGCATACGTTACATGCTTTAGACAGCCTCGCAGAATGCCTGGGGGAAGAGACATTTAGAGCTGCCCTCTTACAGAACATAGAAAGGACTGCTGGCTCCAAAAGAAAACACTCTGTCACATACAGTGTCCACATTAACTCTGCCATAGACAAAGATACTGAGGTAACAAAACTGTATTACAGGTCATATAAATAATCTAGATTGCTCGTCTGTAGTCGCAAGTAACTTCTAGCTGTGGTTTAGATATCATTTGTCAACAATTGCCAACTCTTTGCGAAAGAGTGCGATTTGTACATCCATGTTGTGTGGGAGACCCTAAGGGTTTCTCATCTAACCACAGTCTAGTCGTTAGCGCTGGTGAGTACAGACATACTTTAATAGTTTAGTAAACATGACGAGTATTAACTAGTAAATATGACAAGTATTAACTAGTAAATATGACAAGTATTAACTAGTAAATATGACAAGTATTAACTAGTAAATATGACAAGTATTAACTAGTAAATATGACAAGTATTAACTAGTAAATATGACAAGTATTAACTAGTAAATATGACAAGTATTAACTAGTAAATATGACAAGTATTAACTAGTAAATATGACAAATATTAACTAGTAAATATGACGAGTATTAACTAGTAAATATGACGAGTATTAACTAGTAAATATGACGAGTATTAACTAGTAAATATGACAAGTATTAACTAGTAAATATGACAAGTATTAACTAGTAAATATGACAAGTATTAACTAGTAAATATGACAAGTATTAACTAGTAAATATGACAAGTATTAACTAGTAAATATGAAAAGTATTAACTAGTAAATATGACAAGTATTAACTAGTAAATATGACAAGTATTAACTAGTAAATATGACAAGTATTAACTAGTAAATATGACAAGTATTAACTAGTAAATATGACAAGTATTAACTAGTAAATATGACAAGTATTAACTAGTAAATACGACAAGTATTAACTAGTAAATATGACAAGTATTAACTAGTAAATATGACAAGTATTAACTAGTAAATATGACAAGTATTAACTAGTAAATATGACAAGTATTAACTAGTAAATATGACAAGTATTAACTAGTAAATATGACAAGTATTAACTAGTAAATATGACAAGTATTAACTAGTAAATATGACAAGTATTAACTAGCAAATATGACAAGTATTAACTAGTAAATATGACAAGTATTAACTAGTAAATATGACAAGTATTAGCTAGTAAATATGACAAATATTAACTAGTAAATATGATGAGTATTAACTAGTAAATATGACAAGTATTAACTAGTAAATATGACAAGTATTAACTAGTAAATATGACAAGTATTAACTAGTAAATATGACAAGTATTAACTAGTAAATATGACAAGTATTAGCTAGTAAATATGACAAATATTAACTAGTAAATATGACGAGTATTAACTAGTAAAAATGACGAGTATTAACTAGTAAATATGACGAGTATTAACTAGTAAATATGACGAGTATTAACTAGTAAATATGACAAGTATTAACTAGTAAATATGACAAGTATTAACTAGTAAATATGACAAGTATTAACTAGTAAATATGACAAGTATTAACTAGTAAATATGACAAGTATTAACTAGTAAATATGACAAGTATTAACTAGTAAATATGACAAGTATTAACTAGTAAATATGACAAGTATTAACTAGTAAATATGACCAGTATTAACTAGTAAATATGACGAGTATTAACTAGTAAATGTGACAAGTATTAACTAGTAAATATGACAAGTATTAACTAGTAAATATGACAAGTATTAACTAGCTAATACAACTTCGCTCTAAGATGTTTTGAGAAACTATAATTATGCGTAACAGCTTTATCAATAACAATTATTTAGGTGATAGTTTTTTTGTCAATTTTCATATTATCAAGTTTTGTTGTTTGGCAATTTTTTCATCAATGAAATAGGAATATTTTTTCACAACTGTTAAAACAAACAACTTGTACTTGAATGGTGTTCGAAACAGCAATGCCGTTAAATCAGAGTTGGTGTATTAATTAATGTGTCCGGCGATTAAGTACAACTACTAGGTATAACTACTGGGTATAACTACCGGGTATGGCTACTGGGTATTATTACTGAGCACGACTACTGGGTATGGCTACTGGATACGACATTGGGTACTATTACTGGGTACTATTACTGGGTACGGCTACTGGGTACTACTACTGGGTATGACTATTGGGTATGACGACTGGGTATGACTACTGGGTGCGACTACTGGGTGCTACTACTGGGTATGACTACTGGTTACGACTACTGGGTATGGCTACTGGGTACTACTGGGTATGGCTACTGGGTACAACTGAGTATGACTACTGGGTATAACTACTGGGTACTACTGGGTATGACTATTGGGTATTACTTGGTATGGCTACTGGGTACGATTACTGGGTATGACTACTGGGTACTGCTACTCGGTATGACAACTTAGTATGACTACTGGGTATAACTACTGGGTACTACTGGATACGACTACTTGGTATGGCTACTGGGTATTACTACTTGGTATTACTGGGTACGACTACTGGGTATGACTACTGGGTATGTCGACTGGGTATGACAACTGGGTACGACTACTGGGTGCTACTACTGGGTACGACTACTGGATACGACTACTGGGTATGGCTACTGGGTACGACTACTGAGTATGACTACTGGGTATAACTACTGGGTACTACTGGGTATAACTACTGGGTACGAATACTGGGTATGACTACTAGATATGACTACTGGGTATGCCTACTGGGTATGACTACTGGGTATGATTACTGGATGCTACTATTGGGTACGACTACTGGCTATGACTACTGGGTACGACTACTGAGTATGACTACTGGGTATAAGTACTGGGTACTACTGGGTGTGGTTACTGGGTACGACTACTGGGTATAACTAATGGGTACTACTGGGTATGACTACTGGGTACTACTGGGTATAACTACTGGGTACGACTACTGGGTATGACTACTAGGTATGACTACTGGGTATGGCTGCTGGGTATGACTACTGGGTATTACTGGGTATGCCTACTGGGTATGACTACTGGGTATGATTACTGGATGCTACTATTGGGTACGACTACTGGCTATGACTACTGGGTACGACTACTGAGTATGACTACTGGGTATAAGTACTGGGTACTACTGGGTGTGGTTACTGGGTACGACTACTGGGTATAACTAATGGGTACTACTGGGTATGACTACTGGGTATAACTACTGCGTACTACTGGGTATGACTACTGGTTATGACTACTGAGTATGACTACTGGGTATAACTACTGGGTACTACTGGGTATGACTACTGGGTACGACTACTGGGTATGGCTACTGGGTATGGCTACTGGGTATGACTACTGGGTATGACTGCTGGGTACCGCTACTCGGTATGACACCTGAGAATGACTACTTGGTATGATGACTGAGAATGACTACTTGGTATGACGACTGAGTACAACAGATGGATTTGAATACATCTAGAATGTGCTGACATGCCTTGGCCACCATCACATGCAGGCAGCGCTTATTGTTATATAAAGTATTGTATTATCCACAGGTGGCTCAAATCTCTTCAGATGTTGCTGTGATAGCTCCTGCTGACTTGAGCGCTGAAGCATCTTTGTGTGATCTAAATTGTACTAGTAAATGTGGTCACCTAAACCACAGGAAGTTTGTCTACATCCCTGGAGATAGAGTCATAATGGTGGGCATCAGCGTAATGGGGTAAGGTTACTTCTGCGATACAGTTAAGAAATTTACTCAAGATGATTCTCATTTTCCTATTCATTGATATTGATTGATAGCAAAATCAATCTCTGATTACTAGCTACAATTTTCCAATATATAATTCAATTTTCTCTGCTTTGGTTGAAAATTATAAGCATGAGATTGCATTATGGTGGATTGGAGTTTAGTCTCAGTCATAGAAATGGTAAGCTTGAAACATTACAGACAAGAATAACAATAAAAAATGCCATTTGGTCAAACAAAACTGCAATTGCCAAATTTAAAAAAACTAAGACAAAATAATCACTGCTAATGGCTATTAAATAAAAGATAGTTTTTAATCGAGTTAATCTTTTGTGGAAATTGTTTGCCTTAACTGTAAAAATAATGCATCACAGCCTTAGGTAAGAAGTTGTAATACTGTGTTAAGAGATCAATGTACTGTGTTAAGAGATCAATGCACTGTGGTAAGACATCAATGTACTGATGTAAGACATCGATTTCCTTTGGTAAGACATCAATGTAACATAGTAAGACATCAATGTGCCATAACCAAAAATTGTGTCAAATGCCGTGTTGCAGGCCAGGTTTAGACAGCGATGGACACTGCAAGGATATGACAAATACAACATTACTTCGTAGCACTGCAGTCCTCAATGTATTCCAGTACCTGAAGGATGTGAAAGTGAATGACTCTAAGACTGGGCTGCTCCTAGTAGATGCTTGTGGAGGCAAAGTTGCCTTATCCAACTACGTTTATGGTATTTTGGTTGGCTCTATCAAGATCTGCAATCAGTATGGAAGATGTCTTGATCCAAAGAGTATAGTTACTTTTGTTGGACTAAGTCCAAGCGGTCATACTAGACATGTAAGTATTTCCCCCACCCCCTTGGGTCCACTGTGAAAATTTCTGTGACCATTAATTGGATTGCTCACATATTTTTTTCTAGAAACTTCCACAAATGAAATATATGTTTTCTCTGTAGTTGTGACAATAGCAAATGTTTTCTGACAAAAGGAGTTATGCTCTCTATGAAGGCATCTTATCATAGCTACTACTTGAGAGTGTACACTAGACTGTTTTCAATAAAAATTACATTCGGCTAAAAGAAAGAGTTAGTTCAACAGGCAGCTGATATTTATTAGGGCTATCATCAAATTGAGTTATGCTCACTTTCCAGTTTTATTTCTGCATTCCACTGCTGCAGCTCTGAGACTAGAAATAACTATTACATTGGGCAACTTTTTGATAAAAAATATAATTTATTGGCGAGACTAGATTTTTATATGGGACTGTCAAGGGACCTAATTTTTTCTGCCTCCTTTTTCCTCCCTTGTCATACACTGTCCCCTTCCTTGTCCGCTACTGTCTCCTACCTTGTCCCTACTGTCTCCTCTCTTGTCCCCTACTGTCCCCTTCCTTATCCTCTACTGTCTCCAACCTTGTCCTCTACTGTCTCCAACCTTGTCCTCTACTGTCTCCAACCTTGTCATCTACTGTCTCCTCCCTTGTCCTCTACTGTCTCCTACCTTTGCCTCTACTGCTTCCTATCTTGTCCTCTGCTGCCTCCTACCTTGTTCTCTACTTCCACCAACCTCGTCCTCTACTGTCTCCAACCTTGTCATATACTGTCTCCAACCTTGTCCTCTACTGCCTCCATCCTTGTCCTCTACTGTCTCCAACCTTGTCATATACTGTCTCCTACCTTGTTTTCTACTGCCTCGTACCTGGTTTTCTACTGCCTCCATCCTTGTCCTCTACTGCTTCCTATCTTGTCCTCTGCTGCCTCCTACCTTGTTCTCTACTTCCACCAACCTCGTCCTCTACTGTCTCCAACCTTGTCATATACTGTCTCCAACCTTGTCCTCTACTGCCTCCATCCTTGTCCTCTACTGTCTCAAACCTTGTCATATACTGTCTCCTACCTTGTTTTCTACTGCCTCGTACCTGGTTTTCTACTGCCTCCATCCTTGTCCTCTACTGCCTCCTACCTTGTCCTCTACTGTCTCCAACCTTGTCCTCCATTGTCTCCAACCTTGCCCTCTACTGCTTCCTATCTTGTTTTCTACTGCCGCCAACCTTGTCCTCTACTGCCTCGTAACTTGTTTTCTACTGGTTCCTATCTTTCCATCTACTGCTTCTTTCCTTGTCCTCTACTGCCTCCTACCTTGTCCTCTACTTCCTCTTACCTCGTCCCCTACTGCTTCCATCCTTGTCCTCCACTGTCTCCTCCCTTGTCCTTCCTGCTTCTTCCCTTGTTGTCTATTGTCTCCCACCTTGTCCTCTACTGTCTCCTCCCTTGTCCTCTACTGTCTCCAACCTTGTCCTCCACTGTCTCCTCCCTTGTCCTTCCTGCTTCCTACCTTGTCCTCTATTGTCTCCCACCTTGTCCTCTACTGCTCTCTTTCTTGTCCTCTACTGCTTCCGTCCTTGTCCTCCACTGTCTCCTCCCTTGTCCTTCCTGCTTCTTCCCTTGTTCTCTACTGCATTCTCCCCTTTCTCCTCCCATAATCCTAAACCGTAGTTGGGTGAGCTCTCGATAGCAGTTTATCTTAAATATCTTTCTCACTTCATGCTAATTTTCACTTAACGACTGGTTTGACCCTCTTTTGTATATTTTGCCTAAGAATCCATAAGTTAGAATAATTTCCTCATGTACCTTACATGCTACTCTACCAAACGTAGTTAGCTTAATCTTAGTACAGTGATGATGCATTAATCATTTCTTTAATGATGAAAACTTTCAATAGAGGTTCAATACCCAGGGATACCTTCCCTCGCATTAGACCGGAATATCTCTTTTTTTTATCTTACTGACATAATGCGTGAGTCTCACATAGCCAGTTTGGTCCAAGTGAGTAATATAACTGCATGTGCTTTGTTGCTAGATTCAACCAATGATGAGGGAGATGCAGATTGTACAGATAAGTTTTGGATCGTCAGCCATTGAGTTAAATGACCAGAGTGGGTTTCCTTACCTGCTCAGGACCAACCCATCCGATGACCGTCAGGTCCATTTCATGCATCAGTTACTGCTTGAAATAAATAGAAAATCTGGTGGGTCAGTTAGTGCCGTCAACATTATCTATACTGATGGACTGTATGGCAGATCTGCTGCCCAGGTAGGTGTGCTCGTACATCAGTGCATCAGCTCATTCACATATTTTTGACGTTTGTAAGTTGTTTTTGTAAATTTTTGTATTATTCACTAACTTTAGGTAAAGTTTAATACCAGCAAATCTTTGTTCGCTCTCCTCCACTTCAACTACTTTTTTTCTCCATCCCCTCTCCTTACCTCTCTCTCCACCCCTATTGCACTCCCTTGCCACCCCCTCTCCACCCCTATTCCACTCCCTCGCCACCCCCTCTCCTCCCCCACTCCACATCCTCTCCACCCCACTCCACTCCCTCTCTACCCCCTCTTCACCCACTCTCAACCCACTCTCCACCCACTCTTCACCCACTCTCCACCCACTCTCCACCCACTCTCCACCCACTCTCCAACCATCAGCTGTTTCCTGAATATTCACCAATTGGTAACTGACTTTTTAGTTCCTCAACACAACATTGAGCGAAGCTGGTAAGTATGTGAGTTTGTACCAACCTGTCAATGATACTGACAGCAAACAAAACAACAGTTACATCCAGGTGGTAGATGATCTACTCAAGAATAAAGACGTTAGAATTACAATTCTGTTTCTTGATGAGGAGGTGAGAATGATTTGATGCAAGTGACTGGTTAAGTTATAGCCTGATATTCCTGTTTGGTATATTACATATTTGTGTTGTATAGTATATATTTTTGTTGTATAGTATATACTTGTGTTGTATAGTATATACTTCTGTTGTATAGTATTTACCTGTGTTGTATAGTATATACTTGTGTTGTATAGTATATACTTGTGTTGTATAGTATATACTTGTGTTGTATAGTATATACTTGTGTTGTATAGTATATACTTGTGTTGTATAGTATATACTTGTGTTGTATAGTATATACTTGTGTTGTATAGTATATACTTGTGTTGTATAGTATATACTTGTGTTGTATTGTAATAGATTTGCCTCTTCTATTAGCTACACAACGGATTCTCTACCTCTCTCTCTTCCACTCCTTTCTCTCTATCTCCAACGACGTTAGCAACTCACGAGTCCTCGACTCAAACGTAGTAGAAATGTGTTTATCAGAATAGATGCTTTATTATATTCACAAGTAAAAGGGTACTTAAACTTCAACAACTTTACAACAACTGCCTGCCCAAGGCACAGCAGCTCTATTTATAGAGAAAAAGGTACAACTTCGTTACCTTATTAGGCATGACAAATCATAATACAGAATACAAGGCAATTGCCAATGGTAACATATAATACATAATCATAACAATAAATAGTCCAATCATGTAGCAAGCACATGGTGTTTTGCCCTGGGCACTTATTGCCGCTCTTTTTGGTAGCTGGTAACCTTCCAGTCCTTATAAGGATAGACCATTTCCTATCCTGTGATTCTGGGAGAAGGAACGCTCCGATTTGGATTCTGATTGCTGCATCGCGTTCAGGAGACCTCAGGCTATCTGAATCAACATGGTTGGATCCCGAGTCGGGGTCGGGGTAGGTTCGGGGTAGGTTCGGGGTCAGTTCGGTATAGCTAATTTTACTATATATAGGGGGATAGGGTTTGGGGACAACTGATATCCATTTTTCAGGGGATTCGGAGAATCTCCGGGGGGGGGGGGGGGGGGGGGTAGAGTTCTGGGGGGGGATAATGACTTATGACTAAGGTCACCAGGGGTGTAAGGGGGGGGGGTTTGGGGGGGTTAACACTACTTATCACACAAATCTCCCACATACTCCGCTTCATTAGCGACGAAGTCTCTAATTAAAATATATATATAGACAAGAATAACTGAGGGGTGTGGGAGGATGGAAGAGTTGTCTCTTACTCGTTTTCTCTCTCATTTTTGGGCGGCGACTGGGGAGACAAAGATGGGTTGCCCGGGATGACCTTTTTTAGGGTGGTCCACCTATTCCGAGCCATGGTAGATTCGGAGTCACTCTCTGAGGTTTGGAGTGACTTGGGGGGGTCTTTGATACATTGACTGTAGCTGCGCTGGGGAAGGGGTGTCAAGCTGGGGATCGTGTTGGTTATTAGTAAGTTGTTGGGGGGTAGGGGAAGAGGGGGAAACTCGTCTAGGGTGAGTAAGGGGGGTGACGATTCATTATGGGTTAGGGCCAGGGGATCGCAAGCAGTAGAAGGTTCCAAAACCCAGTTGTGGTGAGCAGTTAACTCATTATCTTGGCTGCTAGTAGCGACTTCTACTGGGGGGTTGATAGGCAACAGTACCTCTTCTTGGTTACTGAGGGGAGGTTGACACGCAACTAAGCCGGCCTCGAGGAGTAAATCATTATCCTCTGGCTCTAGTTGTAAGGAAAGTTTGTCGTTGCGGGCCGTCATTGTCTGTAGGTGGTGAACCAGCAGCTGCAGCAAGTAAGCGGGTTGCTCGGTAGTGGATTTAGATTGCAGAGGAGCTGCACTTTCTTGACTGTCTGACTCCACATCATCCCGTTCCACTTCTCGGGAGTGGTTACTCATGGCAGTGGGGACAGGAGGGGGTGTTTCAGGGGGGCTCTGTAGCCACGGGGTTTCGAACGTGGGTGTTAAGCTGTTCGGAGTAGGTAGAGCAGGTCTTGGCAATTCTTCTAAGTTGAGGCACGGGGGTGTGGGGTCCTCAGTCTTAGTGGTGAAGGCCGTTAATTCGGCTATCAGTCTCATCTTCTCTTGATATTGTTGTTCGAACAATTGCTCCGGCTCACTAGCTACTTGATGGCACCAGGGCTCTCCATAGCGTTGGGGTGGTCCCACGTTACGCCTAGGGCGACCAGTAGGTGCAGGGGCTATGACAGGGGGTGGTGTGACTGGTGGGGGGGCAACTCCCACATTCGGGGTCTGGCTCCTATTTCGGCCAGTTCTTGGCCGATTTGTACGAAACTCGCTGGGGGTGTTGAGGAGGGTCTCTGGTAAGGGTTGCTGTAGGCGAGGGGGTGTACGCTCCTCTAGTAGGGGAAGTGGGGGGGAGGGCAATGCTGGGAGAAAGCGTGGTGGGATCGGGAGCTCCAGGAGGGGTAGGGGAATGTCTTGAAGGGGAGGGGGGGGGGCTTCTTCTCCTGCGGGGGGCTGCGCCACGCATGTTGGGACGGCGAGCTGGCTCCATGGCTGCTGGAGCTTGGCCGTAGGGCTCAAGGCAAGCTTTATAGGGTTTGAGGCGGCTACCATTTTGTACCGAACGTTGTCCATGTCGGTCGATTAAGTAGGTGTGGTTGCTGTAGGCCTCTTGGATGATATAGGGCCCAACGAACTTGGGTTGGAGTTTGGGGCTCTCTCCTTTCCTTCGCCTCCTGTTCTCTAGCCAGACTTCATCTCCCGGTCGAAATAACGATGGCTCCTCTCCGTCGTCTCCCCTAGTCTGCTTTTGTTCCATTCTCAGTGCCTCATGGACATCCTCTAGTCTCTCCTGCAGGGCTCGGGCATATTCGTGCACTGGCACGCACTCTAGCAAAGGGGGGTGGTAGGTCAGTTGGTCAGGGAGGCGCAACTCTCTACCCATCATAAGGATGTTGGGCGTTTCACCAGTAGTAGAGTGGGGGGTAGCGCGAAAAGCTCTCATGATTTGGGGGAGGACCAGGTCCCATTCTTCAGGGCGTCTCTTCAGGAGGAGAGAACGTAAGGCGTCTCCGAGGACTCTATTATTTCGCTCCACAACTCCATTGGCCTGAGGGTGGTAAGGGGTAGTGCGGGTTTTGGCCACCCTCCAAATGGTACAGAGTTCCCTCATCAGGCTGGACTCAAATTGGGCGCCCTGATCGGTATGCATTTGTTCGGGTAAACCAAAATAGCTAAACACATGCTCGTCTAGGGCGGTGGCCACTACTGGGGCTGTAGCGTCTGGGAGGGGGAGGGCGTCCTGCCAGCGGGTAAAATGATCCGTTAAGACCAAAATCCACTTGTTACCACGCTGGGTCTCAGGAAGGGGACCAACTAGATCTACCGCTAGTTTTTGCCAAGGCCGGCCGGCATACATGCGTTGTCGTGCGGGGTTGGGTCTGGTACCCCCATGTTTAGCACGCTGGCACGTCTCGCAGCTATTGACCGCTCGCCGTACATCGGCTGTCATGCCGGGCCAGTACCAGGTGAGATTCAACCTCTTGAGTGTTCGTTGAATACCTTGGTGGGCCATGACGTGGGTCTCCCACACGACTTTTCCACGCAGACTGGGGGGGCACACGGCGCACCAGTGAGACCGGGTTTGGCCGGCATGGTGTATCTCCAGTACACCATCCGGGCGGATTTGCATGGAATGTCTCCTCTTCTCCAATTGGCGCAACTCATTGCTGCCGAGCTCAAGCTGTTGGGGGTCTACGGGGGTATTATTTTGGATAGCTTCATACACGACAGCTACGGGGTGACGGCCGGTCTTTTGAGCTTCCATCAGATCTGTATCAGGGGGTGGTGGACGTGGACGGGCAATGGCAACTACCCGGGGGTCTGAGGGAGGGGAGGGAGTAGACAAGGGCTGGGAAAGGGGGGTAGGGGAGGGGTTTGGGAAGGTCTGTATCACCTCGTCTTTGGTGGGGCCACCATCTCTACTCTCAATGTGAGTACACTGTTTACAATCAGAGGGGCAACGCCTACTCAGTCCGTCTGCGTTCCCGTGCAAATGTCCACTGCGGTGTTCTATGGTGAACTTAAACTCTGAGAGGGCTTCCAGCCATCTGGCTACTTGGCTTGAAGGTTCCTTTCGCTTGCAGAGCCACATGAGGGAGGCATGGTCGGTACGGACTCTAAAGGTTTGTCCGTAGAGATAGGGCTTGAAGTGTTTCACCGCCTTAACTACGGCTAACAACTCCTTGCGAGTGACACAGTAGTTTCGCTCTGGGGGGCTCAGCGTTTTACTGTAGTACGCTATCACCCGTTCTTCATTGTTCTGGATCTGGGACAGGACGGCGCCGACACCGTCGTCACTGGCGTCGGTGTCTAGGATATAGGGACTGTTGGCATCGGGGTAGCCTAGAATGGGGGCGGAGACCAGTCCTGCTTTGAGCAACACAAACGCTTCTGCCTGAGGTTGGGCCCACTCCCAGGGGGTATCTTTACAAGTGAGTCTGGTCAGGGGCTTGGCTACGGTAGAGAACCGTGGGAGGTACTGGCGGTAATAACCTACAGTTCCTAGGAACGCTTGTAGTTCTTTAAGACAAGTAGGGGGGGGCCAATCACGTACTGCAGCAATCTTTTCTGGATCAGTGGAGACACCTCGCTCGCTAACAACGTGGCCTAGGTAGCGGACTTGAGATTGGAGCAGCTCACACTTCCTGGGCTTTAGTTTTAAACCAGCCGCTTGGAGACGCTGGAGCACTTCGGACAGTCGGTGGAGATGGGTGGGGAAATCGGGGCCTATGACGATGATGTCATCTAAGTACAGGAGGAGTGACTTCCAGTGAAGGCCGTGTAGCACCCTCTCCATGAGTCTCTGGAAAGTGGCGGGTGCGGAAGTTAATCCGAAGGGGAGGACTTTCCATTTATACAGGCCGGAACGAGTGGAGAAAGCGGATTTGTCGCTAGCATCCGCGTCCAGGGGGACCTGCCAGTATCCGCTCACTAGGTCTAGGGTGCTGAAGTAGCGGCTACCCGACAAAGCGTCCAGGCTCTCATCTATACGGGGCAGAGGGTAGGCGTCTTGTTGGGTCACTGCATTCAACCGCCTATAGTCTATGCAAAACCTCCACGATCCGTCTTTCTTTTTGACGAGTACCACGGGAGAACTCCAGGCACCATTGCTGGGTTCGATCAACCCTCTCTCTAGCAGTTTGGACACCTGCTCCTCGGCTTCTCGCTCTTTGTGGGGTCCTAATCTGTGGGGGTGTTGTCTTATAGGCTGGGCTCCGGGCTTCAGGGGGATGCTATGTGCCACAAGGTCGGTACGACCCATGTCGTGATCTCCTCTACTGAACACCTCCTCGTAGGAGTGTAAGAGCTGGGCCAGTTGGAAAGCTTCACTGGGGGTGTGGCAGTTGTCCAGGGCTTGGGTATATAGTGCCTGCAAGTGCTCGGGGACGGGAGAGGGAAGGAAAGTGGGGGGAATAGAAGTAGGGGGTTTCTCCGTCAATGGCAACTCTATGTCACTGGCCTGTACACCTGTATACCGGCCTATAGTCTTTCCCGCTTTCAAATGTAACGGCTGACTAGTGGGGTTAAGGCATATAACGAGCAGGTGGTGTTTGGTATCAGGGGAGTTGAGACTGGCGGCGAGGGGCGGGGAGTCCGGGGTACCTTCTACTATACCGAGGGGGAGGTGTGAGGGGTTGGTAACTTTACAAAGTACTGTAGCCTCGGTATTCGGGGGGATGTGAGTGTCTCTTATGACTTGGACAGAGGTGGAGAGCATTCGTCCCTGTTGGTCAGTACATGGAAGTTCTTGGCCATCTATTTCAATGACCGAACGATCAAATTTCATGTGACACTGGTGGGCAGTAAGAAAGGGCATGCCTAAGATGGCGTCTTCGTTAATCTGTCCGACTACGAATGTAGCATCCGTCTTTATGTCTCGCAGTCGAAGGGGCAGATGTAGGGTACCAAAGAAGGGAATATGGGATCCGTCCGCCAAAATGCCGTGGGTGTCGCTCTCTTGAAGGGCATCCCGGGTGGTAGGAGACAGCCGGTTAAACAGGTGCTGTGATAGCAAATTGGTGGTACATCCGGTATCAATGAGTATAGACACCGGCTTGCCTTCAATTCGACCGGGCAAGAAATAACTTGCCTTGTAGGGGCGTTCTGGCGGGGAGTAAAGAACGTCAGTGGGTCTGACGGCTGATGGTCGGGGGGTAGGGGGTTGTCTCTCCCGAGGGCGGGAGGGGCGTATTTGGGTTGGGGGAGTAGGGGGGCTTTTGGGGTGAATCCCTCGGCTCAGAGATTGAGCTGGTTCAGACGGGTAATATAATTTGTGTCCATGACTAACGGGGTGTTGCTGACGAGACGGGCGGGGAAGGTCAGCACACAGGGGGGCCGGGGGTTGATATGCTTGGTTGTTATCCCAGACAGGCGGGGCAGACGGGTAGTACTCTGTATCTTCCAGCTCTTGTAATGGCGCATACCGGTTGGCAGTAGGTAGCTGCCAGGGCTCTGGGGTTGGCACAGGATACCGTCTCTCTGGACGGGGAGGGGGGACCTGAGTCACAGGGTTATGTCGCTCTAGCCTTTCTATTGCCTTCCTATAATTCCGAGGGGCCCGGGGGCAGTTAGGAACCGGTCTCCCTACTGCGGGCGGCGCCCGTTTTTTGACGGTTGGTTAGGAAGGGGGGTAGGAGACGGCCAGGGTTTAGTAGGACAACTCCTCTGTAAGTGACCAATGGCGCCACACCCCCAACACTGAGGGGGGGTAGGTGTGACGGGGGGGTAGGAGGGGTGGGGGATGGCCAGTGGGGGGGTTGGTTGCTGCTTCAGTTTCTGGAGTTCTTCCGACTGGAGCTTGATGGCGTCGGTGAGCAACTGCATGTTTTGCATCAGAACAGCAAGGATGTCTGGGGACGGGGTAGCTGTCTGGTGGACTTGACTGAGCAGGGGGTTGGCTGGGGTTCTGTCACTGGGTGGTTCTAACATGTCGTCTTCCTCCTCCACTACTCTGACTCGGGAAGGTTTGTCTTCAAATCCTGTCTTGATTTGGAGAAATTCACTGCCTGCTCTGACTGCTTCCTCAACAGTGTGGGGTTGCACGGCTAATAAATGTCGTTGAAGGTACGCATTGCCTATTGTGCTAGCAAAGGTTTCCAGTACCATTCGGTCAACTCTTCGGGGGGGCAGGTCATCATAAGCAACACGGACCAGTTTTTCAACCTCATTAGCGTGTTGTTGCAACGACGTCTTGGGGGAACGACGCAGTGTAATCAACTGGGCTTGTGCCTCTTTGGGGGTAAGTCCAAACCGTGCACGTAGGGCAGCAAAGATACCTTCTACATGGGGAGGGCGGCCACACTCAAGGGCGTCGTCTCTCAGTGCCTCTCGTAGGTGTAGTAGGGCAGTAGCTTGGCCCCAATCATTTGCATCGGCTACTTCAGTGAATCGAGTGATAAAATATTCCACATCGGCCGTGCCATCGTATTTGGGGGGTTTGAAGGGGGTTGGGTTGTGTCTTTGGGGGGGTTGTACCAATCTTTGTAGGGCATCTGTCAACTCATCCAAGGCTACCGTTGGTTGAACTACAACGGGATTTCGGCCAGCGCTTCTTGCTCTCTGAGTGGCCATTGTTGATTGGCGAGTTATGGGGTATAAAATGATTGCTTGTAACAGAAATCAGTATTCCGTGGATCCCGAATCGGGGTTGGGTGGATCCCGAATCGGGGTAGCTTCGGGGTAGAGAGGGAATGGCAGTATACAGGGTCAAGGTAACTTCGGGGTAAGGGGGAAGGGGAGTGATACAGGGTTTGGTATGACTTCGGGGTAGGGGGAAGGGGAGTGATACAGGGTTTGATATAACTTCGGGGTAGGGGGAAGGGGAGTGATACAGGGTTTGGTATAACTTCGGGGTAGGGGGAAGGGGAGTGATACAGGGTTTGGTATAACTTCGGGGTAGGGGGAAGGGGATTGATACAGGGTTTGATATAACTTCGGGGTAGGGGGAAGGGGAGTGATACAGGGTTTGGTATAACTTCGGGGTAGGGGGAAGGGGAGTGATACAGGGTCTGTATAACTTCGGGGTGAGGGGAAGATGGCGGTAAGCAGGGTGAACAGGCTTGGTGTAGTTCTTAGCTATTTCTTCTGCTTTATTTTCTCGCCTTATTTTCTTTCTTCTTTCTCTCTCTTATCTTCTCACCTTTTCTATCTATATCTTCTTACTTCTTACCTTCTCTCTATCCGTTGTGTCCTTGTTCTTTAGCTATCCCACCGCTGCCACCAATGTAATAGATTTGCCTCTTCTATTAGCTACACAACGGATTCTCTACCTCTCTCTCTTCCACTCCTTTCTCTCTATCTCCAACGACGTTAGCAACTCACGAGTCCTCGACTCAAACGTAGTAGAAATGTGTTTATCAGAATAGATGCTTTATTATATTCACAAGTAAAAGGGTACTTAAACTTCAACAACTTTACAACAACTGCCTGCCCAAGGCACAGCAGCTCTATTTATAGAGAAAAAGGTACAACTTCGTTACCTTATTAGGCATGACAAATCATAATACAGAATACAAGGCAATTGCCAATGGTAACATATAATACATAATCATAACAATAAATAGTCCAATCATGTAGCAAGCACATGGTGTTTTGCCCTGGGCACTTATTGCCGCTCTTTTTGGTAGCTGGTAACCTTCCAGTCCTTATAAGGATAGACCATTTCCTATCCTGTGATTCTGGGAGAAGGAACGCTCCGATTTGGATTCTGATTGCTGCATCGCGTTCAGGAGACCTCAGGCTATCTGAATCAACATGGTTGGATCCCGGGTCGGGGTCGGGGTAGGTTCGGGGTAGGTTCGGGGTCAGTTCGGTATAGCTAATTTTACTATATATAGGGGGATAGGGTTTGGGGACAACTGATATCCATTTTTCAGGGGATTCGGAGAATCTCCGGGGGGGGGGGGGGGGGGGGTAGAGTTCTGGGGGGGGATAATGACTTATGACTAAGGTCACCAGGGGTGTAAGGGGGGGGGGGGTTTGGGGGGGTTAACACTACTTATCACACAAATCTCCCACAGTATAGTATATACTTGTGTTGTATCGTATATACTTGTGTTGTATAGTATATACTTGCGTTGTATAGTATATACTTGTGTTGTATAGTATATACTTGTGTTGTATAGTATATACTTGTGTTGTATAGTATATACTTGTGTTGTATAGTATATACTTGTGTTGTATAGTATATACTTGTGTTGTATAGTATATACCTGTGTTGTATAGTATATACTTGTGTTGTATAGTATATACTTGTGTTGTATAGTGTATACTTGTGTTGTATAGTATATACTTGTGTTGTATGGTATATACCTGTGTTGTATAGTGTATACTTGTGTTGTATAGTATATACTTGTGTTGTATAGTATATACTTGTGTTGTATGGTATATACCTGTGTTGTATAGTGTATACTTGTGTTGTATAGTATATACTTGTGTTGTATAGTATATACTTGTGTTGTATAGTATATACTTGTGTTGTATAGTATATACTTGTGTTGTATAGTATATACCTGTGTTGTATAGTATATACCTGTGTTGTATAGTGTATACTTGTGTTGTATAGTATATATTTGTGTTGTATAGTATATACTTGTGTTGTATAGTATATACTTGTGTTGTATAGTATATACTTGTGTTGTATAGTATATACCTGTGTTGTATAGTGTATACTTGTGTTGTATAGTATATATTTGTGTTGTATAGTATATACTTGTGTTGTATAGTATATACTTGTGTTGTATAGTATATACTTGTGTTGTATAGTATATACTTGTGTTGTATAGTATATACTTGTGTTGTATAGTATATACTTGTGTTGTATAGTATATACTTGTGTTGTATAGTATATACTTGTGTTGTATAGTATATATATGTGTTGTATAGTATATACTTGTGTTGTATAGTATATACTTGTGTTGTATAGTATATACTTGAGTTGTATAGTATATACTTGTGTTGTATAGTATATACCTGTGTTGTATAGTATATACCTGTGTTGTATAGTATTTACTTGTGTTGTATAGTATATACTTGTGTTGTATAGTATATACTTGTGTTGTATAGTATATACTTGAGTTGTATAGTATATACTTGTGTTGTATAGTATATACCTGTGTTGTATAGTATATACTTGTGTTGTATAGTATTTACTTGTGTTGTATAGTATATACTTGTGTTGTATAGTATATACTTGTGTTGTATAGTATATACTTGTGTTGTATAGTATATACTTGTGTTGTATAGTATATACTTGTGTTGTATAGTATATACTTGTGTTGTATAGTATATACTTGTGTTGTATAGTATATACTTGTGTTGTATAGTATATACTTGTGTTGTATAGTATATACTTGTGTTGTATAGTATATACTTGTGTTGTATAGTATATACCTGTGTTGTATAGTATATACTTGTGTTGTATAGTATATACTTGTGTTGTATAGTATATACTTGTGTTGTATAGTATATACTTGTGTTGTATAGTATATACTTGTGTTGTATAGTATATACTTGTGTTGTATAGTATATACTTGTGTTGTATAGTATATACCTGTGTTGTATAGTATATACTTGTGTTGTATAGTATATACTTGTGTTGTATAGTATATACTTGTGTTGTATAGTATATACTTGTGTTGTATAGTATATACTTGTGTTGTATAGTATATACTTGTGTTGTATAGTATATACTTGTGTTGTATAGTATATACTTGTGTTGTATAGTATATACCTGTGTTGTATAGTATATACTTGTGTTGTATAGTATATACTTGTGTTGTATAGTATATACTTGTGTTGTATAGTATATACCTGTGTTGTATAGTATTTACCTGTGTTGTATAGTATATACCTGTGTTGTATAGTATATACCTGTGTTGTATAGTATATACTTGTGTTGTATAGTATATACTTGTGTTGTATAGTATATACTTGTGTTGTATAGTATATACCTGTGTTGTATAGTATATACTTGTGTTGTATAGTATATACCTGTGTTGTATAGTATATACTTGTGTTGTATAGTATATACTTGTGTTGCACACTATATACCTGTGTTGTACACTATATATACATCACACACATATATGCTGCATAAATTCGTGTTTGAAATATATTGTTTCAGACAGTTTTTGAGCTATTGAATGCTGCGAAAGAAAAAGAGAAAGAATGGCGAGAGCGGGGAAATATCTTCATATTTAGTGACACTGGCACAACAAACTTGAAAAAAATGAAGGATGGGGGATTTGAGGAAATTGTTAGAGGCAGCTTTGTGATCAACTTTAATGCAGATTTCAATGTATGTGTGTATGTACATCTATGCTTGCTCACATTGATATTACCTGGCGACAAGTTACATGTTAACTGGTGATATTGTAACGGTTTTCCCGCATCTAGGGTCCACTGTCACAGGTACTTGCAAGAGTGCTATATTGGTTTTACTTGTCTCTATTTAACGTGGTCGCGTGGCAGTACAATGACAAAGCAATGTTGGCCTATCCTGCACTGGATAGAACCGGATGCTGCTAACAAGCAGGCACATCTGTGTCCAGGCAACCGGCCACACAGATATCACAAGGCTGATGGGGTAACAATGGTTTATTGCTACTCACACAAAAATAACAATGTCTAAATGAACGCACATAAATGTAAACTTGGCACAAGTATAGAACGAGAACGGTATTGACTATCGGCAAGGATTGAGTAATCACTCAACACAGTCCACTTGCTAGTCTTTCCTGAGTCTCTGATGATCCAAGCGTCTTGTCCAAGCGCTATCTAACAACTAACTGCTAGGCTGAGATGCAAGCCTATTTATATAAGATAGACAATCAAGCAAGACTAGAAATATATGATTGGTTAATAAAAATACCCCTAGCGAGGCACAAAAGTAACAACAAGCTGGCATATTAATAATGAGTCATAACAGAGATATATGCAAGAACACTAAAGACGGGAAAGTCCTTCCTGAGCTTGGCTTAGTGCATCCGCACTTTGTGAGCCTCCAAGCGTAGCCTTCACTAGTCTTGAGTAGATGAGTATATATATATATGTGTAACACCGGCTGAAGATGAGAGGCTATACTGTGCAATTTTATTACAATATCACCGGTCAACTTACTGCCTCCAACAAAACTGTATATACCAACATATCATGTTTGGAATATTTCCATCCCCTGTTATACTTCGTAAACATTAATATGAGCTTTTTTTACAGCTACAGCATCCGTAGTATCATGTCAGATTGCAAAAAGTGTTACTTGCCATGTGTCACCTGCTGTGTGTTACCTGCTGTGTGTCACCTGCTGTGTGTCACCTGCTGTGTGTTACCTGCCGTGTGTCATCTGCCGCGTGTCACCTGCCGTGTGTCACCTGCCATGTGTCACCTGCTGTGTGTCACCTGCCATGTTTCACCTGCTGTGTGTCACCTGCTGTGTGTCACCTGCCCTGTATCATCTGCCGTGTGTTACCTGCTTTTTCATTTAAACGATATAACACAGTTTAGAAATAATATGAAACAGTACTTTTTTGTAATTAGTTTTTATCTCACATCTTGCTCTATTGCATATTGTACCAATGAGCAGGGTTTGTATAGCGCCATATTGTGGTAGATTTTGATGCACACTAGTAGTGAACAGATCGTTTACTCTAGAACCTTGCGAGACAATGCGCTAGACTTTTACCCACAGCGTTCGGTTAACAGCTGTTGGGTGGAAAGTCCTACTGTGCCGGTGGCATAATGAGCAGGGCCGGTAGTGACCCCTGCAGGGTCGGTAGTGACCCCTACCGATCCGGTATAGCTGTACTGGGCCGGCACAAGATGGCCGACATAGATGAGGATCCTCAAAAGTGTGTAGGAGCTTAGTCAAGGTCGAGAACAGGAAGTACTTACCCTTAGATTACCGACTCTATGGACCCAACTCTATATACAGCCTGGGAGCCTTGCAGGACTACTCATTGGACAATAAGGAGAAAGGACTCCGCCCTTAGAAAATTGGCACCTCCCTTAATTAATCATACTGCATTGTTGATTGGCTTGTTACTTATATAATCAATTGTATTGGTTAATCTGCTTCCTGTGCATTGATTGTTATATGTTTTGTGCTTATCAGCTCTCCTATAAAAGGAGAGCACACACTGTTACTCTTTGCATTCATTACAATGTTGCCATGGCATATACTCTTATATTGCTAAACCCTAGAGGAATAATTACCCTCAGGACAGCTTAGAGAATAAAGTCATTATTACAGACACTACACGGTACTGTTTGTTTGAGCCATGGGCTCTTGCCTTACCGGGTAATTCGGTTGCCCTGCACAGTTGTCACTGTCGGTCAGCACAGTGTCCCCTCTGGAGAGAGGTAGAATACTCGAGATTAGTGGATGTCCGTGGTAACAGCCCGGAATCCATTACAATATTATGTGATACCAGCAGCAATGGGAGCAGGAGTGCATTATAAGAAAGTGATTATGGTATTATTGTAGAGTACAGGTCTGCTTGACAGGCTCACAAGGATGGATTATATTGAAGCTAGCAAACTCAATCCATGGCTGCGTATATACAAGGGGGAGATACAGCAGTGCAAAGAGAGAGGTAACTTCTATGGTGCATACACGAAATTGTGTGATGGCAACAGTCCTGTCTATCACCCGGAAGAGGTCGATGAACAGTTCGCTCTACACGCAATAAAGGCACTTACTGCCGCTTTCTATGCGATACAGATCATGTATATCGGAGTCAACCAATCACAACACACGAGTTTGCCCATTTCATATCGCTATGATAAATTGCTGAATGTTGAGATACTTAAAGTATTGGAGGACGAGTTGCCAACTCAACATCCCTTCTCTACAACACGCTATGGCAATGAAAATGTAGGCTATACTATAGCACACATCAAGAGCACACCACACGGCAATTTTATAGTAGAACAACAGACAGGTCGGGATTTGAACGGCGAACTGCATGGTTTTAGCTATCCGATGGAGTTTTATACAAAGTCTGGTGTATCGTCTACCATCATTAGTATCTGCTTTCACTCACCTACTGTCCACTCACCTGAAGACACCGAGCCTCTACTAGTAGCTGTGTTAGTGCTTTCCATCATTTGTCTACTAGCAATAGTAGGAGTTGTCATTGCTTTAGTTCGCCTTAGACATGGTAAGTCATGTAATTCTTTAGCGCTTACATCAAATTCCAGATCATAATTGACTGCTTATCGTACATGGCTATGCCATGTGGTGCATAGCTGGCTGTGCGCCAACACCATTGTACAATACTAAGTATTGTAGCATTTTATTAAGATATGATAGATTGTTGTGTACAGGAGCTTTTGTACCTAGACGACTTTATATGAAGCCAATCAGGTCAAGAATGTTTCCAGAAATGTCAAAAATAAAAAATGAGTGCAAAAGTTTTTTATTTGCAAACAAGCAATTGAAAAATTATATCACATAACTACATGCGGGCATAACTAATACTAGGCGGTCACGGTTGAACCGATCACGACTGGGTGGCAACAGCTAGGCTGTCACAGCTGGCGGGTCAAAGTTGAACTGTTACAGCTGGGTGGTCATTGCTGGGCGATCACGGTTGTTTGGACACGGGGATCGTTCTCAGCTGGACAATCACAGCTGGGCAGTCACGACTGGGCTATCACAGTTGGGTGGTCATGGCTGGGCGGTCACAGCTGGGCGGCCTCTGCTGGGCAGTCACTGCTGAGCGGTGACGGCTGGTCCGTCACCGGTGGGCATAATAAAATAAATAATTAATATGTCAAGTCGCTGGCTAGGTGGGGTCATTCTAAAGCCCTGCGTTTGAAGCACAGTCAGCTTTGCCTCGTTGTTTTAGTCTTGACTGACCAAAAATTTAAAGGTCTAAATGCAATAAAGATGCATAAAAAGTGTTACTGTAAAACATATTGCTTTATGCAGTACTCACTGACTTCTATTGACTACAGGCATGAGGTTGAGTTCAGAGACCTTTAGTGTGCAGTCCAACAAGATTGGCGATGGGACAGCAACTCCAAGTAGTAAGTGCATTACATCATCTTGCGGCAAGCATCTCTGGCTAGTTGTCAGTATGCTTTTTTTGTATTATGCTCTCATGCTTGTACTGTCGGCATTCTTTTTATATCTTACAGCTAGCTATTGTTCAGTTATTCATAGACCAGCGCAAACCTGGCTGAGACACTCCTCAGCAGTTTATGAATATCTAAAGCTGAATTTACATTAAGCAATTTTCTTTTGACGTTTGTTGATGCGTCTTGTCGCAAGTTTTGGTAGAGGCTCAGGGTTTTTATCGGCTGAGATGGACCAACTCTGCATTGTCGGGTTCGAATGTCAAGTCGCAGTTATTTTATATCCATGTGACACATTTAAACCAATTGTCTAATATTTTTTATTCAAGTCGTGATATAATGTAAACAATGTAAACAATAATTGTTATAAGATCAGTATGCTGCCGTGCTCAGTTCGGAAGACCATAATGTTGGCTAGACCACCGTGGTCACACAAAGCATTTCCTTCCTCCCTGGTTCTCGGCCTATCTGTTAACAAACCCCCTCACTGGCTAGGCCCTGAGAAGGAAGCAGAAGCAGAGAGGCATGTGGAACAGTTGTTGGAGCATGAACTCATAGATCCAGCCTCAGGGGCCTGGAGTTCCCCGTGGTTCTAGTAAGAAAGAAAGATGGTGCGTGGAGATTCTGTATCGACTACAGACAGTTGAACGCGGTCATTCATCAGAATGCTCACCCCCTTCCCCGCATCGATGAGAGTTTAGACGCCTTGCTAAGGAGCAAGTTCTTAAGTACCCTGGACTTGGTCAGCGGTTACTGGCAGGTTCCTCTTGATGAAGAGGCCAGTGAGCACTCTGCGTTTGCTACCCACATAGGCCTGTGGAAGTGGAAGGTCCTCCCTTTTGGCCTCACTTCAGCCCCGGCCACTTTTCAGCGGTTGGTGGAGAAGGTACTCCAAGGTTTCTACTGGAAAACCCTCCTGCTCTACCTTGACTACATTATTGTCATCCCTTCTGACTTTCTCGCTCACATCCAGCTCCTGGCTGAAGTCTTTCAGTGGTTACAGCAAGCCGGTTTGAAACTCAAACCCAGTAAATGTGAATTGTTCAAGCCAGAGATCTGGTATTTAGGACACGTGGTGAGCAGTACAGGAGTGGCCACAGACCCAAATAAGGTTGCTGCCATAGCGCACTGGCAAACACCAACAGAGCTGAAGGGTTTGCAAGCCTTCCTAGGTACCGTAGGGTACTATAGGCAGTACATTCCTGACTTCTCTACAGTGGCACAGCCCCTTATCCAGCTCACTAGTAAGCATGCTCCTTGGAAGTGGTTTGCCGCTCAAGAGACCTCTTTTTGGCAGCTCAAAGGAGCCATGACCTGTGCCCCTGTTCTTGACTACCTCGACCCTAAGTCACAGTACACCTTGGACACTGACGCTAGCAATGTATGTGTAGTTGCTGTGCTGTCGCAGGTACAGGAAGGTAGTGAGCAAGAGATCGCATACTATGGCAAGACGCTCAGTCCTCAGGAGGGCAACTATTGTGTGACACGGAGAGAGCTGTTCGCAGTGGTAAAGGCTGTCAAGCACTTCCGTCCCTACCTCTATGGCCAGCACTTTCGTCTTCGAACAGACCATGCTTCCCTGTTGTGGTTCAGTCGCCGCCAGGAACCCACCAGTCAGGTGGCTAGGTGGCTCGAGTTCCTCTCCGAGTTCAGGTATACCATTAAACATAGGAGTGGCCCCAGACACGGCAATGCGGATGGCTTGAGTCGTAGGTTCCCCCAGAGAGTAGGCAGTGTGGCCACATCCAGGAAAGGGATAGTGTACCCTCCAAGGCTGAGGTCCAGCAAGAGCTGACTTGTCCTTCTCAGTTCCAACTCTCACCTATTTTTGTCTTGACTCGATTCTAGTTGCAGTCACCACCACCCAGCTCAACCACCCTCTTTGTCCCTCACATACCCCCAATGACGCTCAGCCCTTCCAACTGAATGTTGACTTTGTCCGGGCTCAAAGTGAAGGTAACCACACTGTGGCTGTTGTCTATCAGGCAGTGTCTACACGGCGCCCTCTCACTAAAGAGATGGCTGAACAGCTAAATTGGGGCTATGAGACTCCGGACAGATGGTGTGTTGGAGCTCCAGGTCTCTCCTAATTGTCACTCCCGGTGGTGTGCGGTCTGTCCAGCAGATTTATGTAGCAGCACTCTCTGGCAGACCCATTCTCTTGCACTGCATGGAGTGAGCAGGACTTGAAGCGCCTCCAGCTCAAATGGTACTGGCCAGGTATGACGTCGGATGTACGCCGTATGGTCAAGAGCTGTGAGGTCTGCCAGAGAGCCAAGAGTAGTGGCATAAAACCCATTCCCGGCCTTCAGGGCATGTACGCTGGCCGCCGCTGGCAGAAGCCGTCGATAAGCTGCAGCAGGCGAGCTGTGGGAAGTAAATGAACCAAACCATGCTTTACTACTAGCTGATTGGAGGACATCCATGATTTAATGGGTTCTTGCTATTGCTAACTGGGTGGAAATTTTTCATGATGTCATTTTTGTATTACAACGGTGCCAGCTTGTTTATGTTGTGGGCTGATTTTTTTAAGCCAATCGTATCACTGCAATTTCAACTGTATCTCAATTGCTGCCTATCCTATATATATTGAGACAATTAGCCCTGTGGGGCAGAGTTGTTTGTGAGCTTGTATAGGAAGCATCTCCTGCAAGCTTTTGTATTTTACATCAATATATTAAACTACTTGTAATAAGTTTGGCTAGTTGCCTGAATTCATCGGTCGCCTGACATACAAACCCTGGGTAGACTATCTCTCTAGTAGCTGTCGGTGAAGGTGTTACAAAATCTTTTACAATATTAGCGATGATGTTTGGGCTACTCCAAAGTCGCAAACTCAAATATTACATCTATTGTAACCACGTAAAAGGCAACTTGCAAGTGTATCTGTGACCACAAAAATAAAATTGAAATGCATTTGCTTCTGTGTAAACGCCGCTCAAGTCTATGCCTGAGTGTATATCTATATGTATGTATGTAATGTAATGTAACGTAACGTAACGCGACATAACGCAACGCGACGCGATGCGACACGACGCATTGCGACGCTATACCGTGCGATGCCGTGCGGTCCCGTGCGGTGCGGTGCGGCGCAATGCAGTGTAATGAAATGTAATGCAATGTAATGTATGTATGTAATGCAATGTAATGCAATGTAATGCAATGTAATGTATATATGTAATGTATGTATGTAATGTATGTAATGTATGTATGTAATGTAACGTATGTAACGTAACGTATGTAATGTAGTGTATGTTATGTAATCTATGTAATGTACGTATGTACGTATGTACGTATGTACGTACGTACGTACGTATGTATGTACGTACGTACGTATGTACGTACCATGCATCTATACATATGCATTGTATTACATGCTGTGCAATATATAACTTGTATAATGTGATGTAGACAGATATGTTAGATGTATTAAATGGTGTAGACAGATATATTGTGAGAGACTTACATGAGATAGTCAACCCCCCAGACCCTCCCCACCCCCAGACCCCCCTCCACCCCTTGCCCTGTCCACTAACAAGCTAGACATAACCCTTGATCCCTTCCTCTTCCGACTCGGTACAAAATCCCCCACGAAAATGGATACAGAGGACCCTGGCCCTGTATAGACCCTATACATCATATATAATCTACCCGGATCCACTCTGGGTCAGTTACCCTGGGCCTGTATACAGAGGAGTTGGAACAGATAGCCTTGGGCCCATAGGGCTGGATGCCCACCCCAGAAAGTAGCTGAACAGAGTACGGTGGCTTGGAGAGCAAGCTAAGTGATGGATGCCCTAATAAGGAGTGGAAAAGTACCAGGATGCCCTAATAAGGAGCGAAAGAATGTCAAACGAGGAAAAAGAGCGGGAAAAGATGCCCAGCACAAATTGACATGTGCTTAATGCTATCATTGGCTGACATTGTGTTCAAATTTGTATTGTGTATTTTGATTGTTGCATTTTTACTGTTATATTGTATGATTGGTTCACCCTAATAAGGGGGTGAACTTTCCTCTGCTTCTCCTATAAAAGGAGCTTTGTTTGTGCATTTGAGGCATAAGTCTAGTGGATCTTGCTGAGTACCCTTATATATTGCTAAATAGATTATGGAATAAATATTTATTTGTGAAAACTCTGTTATTCTGTGTCTGGGTCGTGGACCCCGTGAAGGTTGCTAAAGTCAAGTCTGAGTGGACTCCGAAATAGAGAAGAGAACTCGGAGTGATATCGTTGTGTCGTAGTAGAAAGTGCAAAACTGCTACAATATTACATGTATAAAGTGGTGTAGACAGATATATTAGATGTATAAAATGGTGTAGACAGATACATTAGGCGTATAAGCCGGTGTAGACATATATATTAGATGTATAGAGTGGTATAGACAGATATATTAGATGTATAAAGTGGTATAGACAGATATATTACATGTATAGAGTGGTATAGACAGATATATTACATGTATAGAGTGGTGTAGACAGATATGTTACATGTATAGAGTGGTATAGACATATATATTACATGTATAAAGTGGTGTAGACAGATATGTTACATGTATAGAGTGGTATAGACAGATATATTACATGTATAGAGTGGTATAGACAGATATATTATATGTATAGAGTGGTGTAGACAGGTATGTTACATGTATAGAGTGGTATAGGCAGATATATTACATGTATAGAGTGGTATAGGCAGATATGTTACATGTATAGAGTGGTATAGGCAGATATATTACATGTATATAGTGGTGTAGACAGATATATTACATGTATAGAGTGGTATAGGCAGATATGTTACATGTATAGAGTGGTATAGGCAGATATATTACATGTATAGAGTGGTGTAGACAGATATATTACATGTATAAAGTGGTATAGACAGATATATTACATGTATAGAGTGGTGTAGACAGGTATATTACATGTATAGAGTGGTGTAGACAGATATATTACAGGTATAGAGTGGTGTAGACAGATATATTACATGTATAAAGTGGTATAGACATATATATTACATGTATAAAGCGGTATAGACAGATATATTACATGTATAGAGTGGTATAGACAGATATATTACATGTATAGAGTGGTATAGACAGATATATTACATGTATAAAGTGGTGTAGACAGATATATTACATGTATAGAGTGGTGTAGACAGATATATTACATGTATAGAGTGGTATAGACAGATATATTACATGTATAGAGTGGTATAGGCAGATATATTACATGTATAGAGTGGTATAGGCAGATATATTACATGTATAAAGTGGTGTAGACAGATATATTACATGTATAGAGTGGTATAGACAGATATATTACATGTATAGAGTGGTGTAGGCAGATATATTACATGTATAGAGTGGTATAGGCAGATATATTACATGTATAGAGTGGTGTAGGCAGATATATTACATGTATAGAGTGGTATAGGCAGATATATTACATGTATAGAGTGGTATAGACAGATATATTAGATGTATAGAGTGGTATAGGCAGATATATTACATGTATAGAGTGGTATAGGCAGATATATTACATGTATAGAGTGGTATAGACAGATATATTACATGTATAGAGTGGTATAGGCAGATATATTACATGTATAGAGTGGTATAGGCAGATATATTACATGTATAGAGTGGTATAGACAGATATATTACATGTATAAAGTGGTATAGACATATATGTTACACATTGTAAGAGAGTGTAGACAGGTATTGCCGAAAGCACTGGCATGTTATACTAATATTACAGCAGGTAACTATGATCACCTCGTTAGCCCATCAACACTTGGTCACATCCACAACTATCTCTCCGGTAACCAAGGTAATAACTGTTATGTTGTTTCTGCTCTTGTGCTCTACCTTAATTGTTTGTTGTTTGAGTCTTAGATCCTTCTTTGCTATCTAGGTGGTCCCAGCAAGATGCCCCGTCTGTATGTTCTGGTCTGTACTGACATTATTGTAGAAGCAGACTATATCAATATTAGAGACAGTCAAAGGGAATGTAGAGCTAACAATGATCCACAACCCAGCTCTTCGGTTGTACCTCCTGTATCTAGTCCACCAGCTGCATCTCAAGCACCATCACTACCTCCACGTATGAGTTGATTGTTCATGTATTTGCTTTATCAAACAGCCTCCAATGGCTACACAAACTTTGTAACATATTTAACTACTACTTTTCTCACTGTGGCATCTCCGTCGATGACACCCGTTACTGCTTTCATTTGTATGCAGCTGGTGTATGCCTAAATTGTTATTTTACAGGTCTTACCTTAATGGACTACTGCCCAGCTAAAGTGCTGCACCAACCCAATGAACATGCCATGTACAGCAACACTGGTTTCTCCTCTGATGGTGAAGAGATGATCATATAATGCCAAGTGCCAGGTATCGCAACTTTTATCTCTTGCATATCACAAGCTTTGACTGGCCTGTTGCAAAATGGAAGCAGCAGTTTTCAAGTAGGTAGATGGCCCATTGCGTAGAGTACTCAGTGACTTAAAAAAAGAGAGTAGACGACTCCATACAAAATTGTAAATCAATCAAAAAGGCTTTTCATGCAATTATCTAACAATATTTGAAAACCAGTAAGTACGCAACCGATTGTTTTGCCTGCCTGATAACATATGAAAGCACTCGCTAACAATAATACCTGTAAAGCTTCTAGCAGTTCCATAGGCTAATGTTCTTCATAGATTTGTTGTGTATTTTCTATGAGCGAGTGTTAAAAGAGCCAAATTATGCTGCACCCAGAATCTGACTCTTCAGTAAAGAAAATTGGGTGTTGGGATGACATCTATCAGTCCTGAAGTTTTTCGGAAAATCTTGAAGAATTCCTGAGGATTTCCTTTTTAAAATTTGTGTCATAACTTACCATAATGAATTTAAAACTTTAAAATAATTGAAGCTTTTTGTTAATTTAACTATTATTTAACACTTTTTTATTATTATTATTAACCAATCAAATGAAATTAAGTTTACATAACAGTCAATTGAGGAAAATTAAGAATTCTCAAAGAATTCTCAGGACTTCAGGACCGATAGATGTCATTCCAACACCGAAAATTGCTGAATTTATGCTCCAATGAACCACAATTATATGCAACCTTTTGCACAGAACATGGTCCTACTTTTTAAGTCCAATTACTTGTTAGCTACTCTCTGAACCATGAGATGACAACTCCGATATGGAATTTCCAATACACTGGTTTTCATTTAATTCAGGTTGAGTTCATAATTACAGTAAACCATTGAGATAAATTTTGTTTTCATAGCTTATATTTATTTCTACCAGATATTCGATAGTAAGCATGCCATAGAGTTTGGGCCCTGATGTTGTTCGTGAAATAATGTGTACTTTATCTATTGACATATTTTCTTTAGGTCTAGAAGCTTGCAACTAACAGCCAAAGGATAGCATATGGGTTGCTTTGTACCCCTTCAAATGCTGCTGATGAGCATACATTCAGTTAAACTCTGTAGTTGACCATGATGTGGTGGACTCTATATAGTATCTAATTCTTAGCACATTCCATACAAGTTATGTTTTATTGTTGAGTATTTGTCATCGTATTGGTAAGTCTGCGCCCCATCCTTTCATTATGTAACTGACCAAACTACCATAGGGGAAGGGGGACAGGGAAGAGTGCAATAGACATTTACTCTCAGTTTGTTCTCACTTGGTTTGATGGAACATACATCATATTTTTACTGTGTGCAGAATATTCTAGGTTGTTTAGCCTGGTGTAATTTTTACTACTTGCTACCAGTTGTACTTGTATATGATACTAATTTTTATACATCCTGATATAGTGTAAAAATTTTACAATACAATACAGCTACATGACATATATACTGTACAACTACATGACATATATACAGTACAACTACATGGCATATATACAATACAACTATATGACATATATACAATACAACTACATGACATATATACAATACAACTACATGACATATATACAGTACAACTACATGACATATATACAATACAACTACATGACATATATACAGTACAACTACATGACATATATACAATACAGCTACATGACATATATACAATACAACTACATGACATATATACAATACAACTACATGACATATATATACAGTACAACTACATGACATATATACAATACAACTACATGACATATATACAATACAACTACATGACATATATACAGTACAACTACATGACATATATACAATACAACTACATGACATATATACAGTACAACTACATGACATATATACAATACAACTACATGACATATATACAGTACAACTACATGACATATATACAATACAACTACATGACATATATACAGTACAGCTACATGACATATATACAGTACAACTACATGACATATATACAGTACAACTACATGACATATATACACTACAACTACATGACATATATACAATACAACTACATGACATATATACAATACAACTACATGACATATATATACAGTACAACTACATGACATATATACAATACAACTACATGACATATATACAATACAACTACATGACATATATACAATACAACTACATGACATATATACAGTACAACTACATGACATATATACAATACAACTACATGACATATATACAGTACAACTACATGACATATATACAATACAACTACATGACATATATACAGTACAACTACATAATATATATACAATACAACTACATGCCATATATACAATACAACTACATGACATTATACAATACAACTACATGACATATATACAGTACAGCTACATGACATATATACAATACAACTACATGACATATATACAATACAACTACATGACATATATACAATACAACTACATGACATATATACAATACAACTACATGACATATATACAGTACAACTATATGACATATATACAATACAACTACATGACATATATACAATACAACTACATGACATATATACAGTACAACTACATGACATATATACAATACAACTACATGACATATATACAATACAACTACATGACATATATACAGTACAACTACATGACATATATACAATACAGCTACATGACATATATACAGTACAACTACATGTCATATATACAATACAACTACATGACATATATACAATACAACTACATGACATATATACAGTACAGCTACATGACATATATACAATACAACTACATGACATATATACAATACAACTACATGACATATATACAGTACAACTACATGACATATATACAATACAACTACATGACATATATACAGTACAACTACATGACATATATACAGTACAACTACATGACATATATACAATACAACTACATGACATATATACTGTACAGCTACATGACATATATACAGTACAACTACATGACATATATACAATACAGCTACATGACATATATACAGTACAACTACATAATATATATACAATACAACTACATGACATATATACAATACAACTACATGACATATATACAGTACAACTACATGACATATATACAATACAGCTACATGACATATATACAGTACAACTACATGTCATATATACAATACAACTACATGACATATATACAATACAACTACATGACATATATACAGTACAACTACATGACATATATACAGTACAACTACATGACATATATACAATACAACTACATGACATATATACAGTACAACTACATGATATATATACAATACAACTACATGACATATATACTGTACAGCTACATGACATATATACAATACAACTACATGACATATATACAATACAACTACGTGACATATATACAATACAACTAAATGACATATATACAATACTGTAACGGAATTGCACAGGCTGCAATAATCTCAACCGGTGCTACTGACATATGTTAATCATCATATATATATCCAAGAGCCTATACTAGAAGAAGCTATGCTTGACTGAGCAAAAGTGCGGCTGAGCTACACTTCACTACAGCCAAGCGCAGGAAGGATTTTCCGCTTCTTTATCTGTTTATAACTTTGACACTTGAGCCATGCCAGTTTGTTGATTATTGCTCAATCTATTTAGCCAATCACATATTTCTATTCTTACATAGTTTTGCACCTCATTTATATAGAGCTGCATGCAGCCTAGCACGGCAGACATGATTAGATACTCTTAGTGGACAGAGCTCGTGTCTCAACTAGTATTGCCTAGTATTTGTTCGTGTGTCTCAGCTAGCGTTTAAGGCTAGCCAGCAGTCCTACAGTTGAGGAATCGTTGGAACTATCAGGAAGAATGCCTTGGAAGGCGCTTGAGAAGAAACGCTTAGGATTCATAGTAGTAATGACCAGCCAAGAAGACTAAACTGCCAGACATATTGGATCTTTTTCAGTACATATCGGAGACCTATCGTTCTTTTGCACTCATACTTAGTGTTTCAGTTTTGTGCGTTTTGTGTTCGGTAGCAAGTGTAATAAAGTACCGCTACCCTGTTAAACTTGTGAAATCCGTTTGGCCGGTTGCCCAAGTTAGTCGTGTCCGCTAGTTAGCAGCATTCAGTACTCTCCGTATCAGAGAGACCATACTGCCTTGTCACTCTGTAGCCATCGCTGACATGAATTACAGAGTAAGCTAGTAGAATAAGCACGCTTGCAGTACCAGTAACCGTATTCCTCCTCTAACACGGGGAAAACCGTTACATTGGTGGCAGCGGTGGGATTAAGCGCCATCTCACCCCGGTATTGTAAGAGAAGCTAACGGCCAAACTCACCGACTACTCCTTCCCCCTTTGCCCTGAGTAGTGGTACTTCCCCTTTAAAACAGCATCTGATAGATCACCCCCCTATCAGCCCACGGATACTGTTCTCCCCCTTCCAGCATCCTCCTACAGCGTGGAGTAAATGCAGCCTATTGGTATATAGGCATAAGAGCCCCGTCGCATGGCTCATAGAGCAAGATGTGCAGGGCGACTGCCAGCCGGTAACCCAGAAGCGGCTGCTCTAGACCGCCTAGCAGAGACATTGAGAGGAATGCTACAACCCCGTGCACCTACACCGATCTTCAAACCACCCAAGTTCAATGGAAGCGGAGATGTGGAATACTTCATTGGACGGTTTTTGGAAGTTGCTGAAGCGAATGGATGGGATGACAACGCCTCCTTGCTGCACATAAGAGAAGCCCTCAGAGGAGATGCCTTGGATTGTGGAAAACCTAACAACCTTAGAGCTGCGTTCACCGCACTCCGTGCCCGCTTTGGCCTGACACGCCGTGAGGCCCTGCAGAACATTGCACAGCTGAGAAAGGCTCCCAAGACCTTATTGCAGGAGCATGCTAATGAGGTTGAGAGACTAGTGCATGTTGCATACGAAGACTTGCCAGATGGACATGTGGAACAACTAGTACTAGAGACATTTTCCACCACCCTGGGTCACCCGTATCTACAGAGACACCTGTTAGCAGTGAACCCCAGAAACCTGGAAGAAGCTGTTCGTGCGGGAGGAGAGTTCTTGCAGATAAGAGCTTACACCGACAACAAGCCATCCAGAGTACGGATTATAGAAGAAGAAGAAGATGAAGACAGGTATGACGAAGAGTACCATAAACCTTCCATGTCCCATTACCATCATTCACCGATGGCTGCCGTAGTTGCGCCAGCTCCTAGAGAAGTGGAGTATCCTTATCCAACGGCGAGGCACCACTATCCGGCTCTTCAGCCACCACCTACACATGAGGATACCCTGACTCGATTGTTACAGACAGTGCAAGACATGACAACTGAGATGCGTCGGATGAGGCAGTGGCAACAGACGGTGCCTACACCTACTCCTGTGGTGCAGACTGCTCCTCAACCTCCTGTGCAGGCTCCACATACGATGTACCACACCTCTCCTGTGTCACAAACCACCCCTGGTAATGCGTGGTCACCTCTCTCGACAGCCCGTTCTGCATCTTCCCCATGTTGGAGCTGTGGACAGCCTGGACACTACAGCAGATTTTGTCCATCCAGCCCGCCAACTGTCACTACACCTAGAGAGATTTCCGGGACGGAAAACGAGCGTCGCCCGCAGTAGTTACCACACCGGCTGCCTGCGATAAGGCGAGAGGGTGGAATAAAGAAGTAAAGAAGCCAGAAAGACACGATCCTGCTCCGTTACTCTTATCAGATTTTATCAGCGAGCCACTGCGTGAAGGACAAAAGCTGACGAAAAGACGGATCCCTGTGTCGCCACACCCTTCAGAGAAGGCACCCCTGCAAAGAGGCAGAAGAGGAATGAAGTGAGGCATGCCAAGTTGCCTACCTCTCCTGCCGGCTGCCAGAGGGACTGTACAAGAAGTGAGCCGTCTCCTACTGGTGAACAGTTACGTCTTACAAGTAGTAGCCAAGTAGCGGAGAAGAAGAAGAGAGAGAAGCGTATCGAGAGTGAACAGCACATACCTTCGCTGTTGGATTTACCACCAGTGCAGATTGCCGGCCCCCTTAAGTTTCAGTCTGTCCAAGCGCAGCAAGCGGTAGCAGCACCGGTTAGCCAACCCATGGAGTGTGCCACGCATTCACCAGTGAGAGTGCTGCCTCCACCTCCTTGTGCTACTGAAGTACAGCCCACCCGTACACTAGACCAGAAAGTGGAGAGGTCGTATAGTACAAGCTATTTCCTCACCGGCAAGTTGGAAACCCAGCCAGTCACACATAATAATACACTGGAACTTCTAGAATTAGACTATGATTGTACTTTTCATAAAAGTTTTAGGGATCATCATATACCACATTACTTTAGACAAAATAGTTTTGGTTTTCAGCTATTTTAGCGAATCACTACAAAATTACTTCTGTGTGCTCGATATCGAATAGTTGTTGAGCAGACAAATCCATCCTAGGTTGCAATTAAGCAGACAACTCCATCCGTAATTATTGTTGAGCAAACAACTCCAGCTCAAATTGTTGATGAGCAGACAACTCCAACTCAATTTGTTGTTAAGCAGACAGCTCCAGCTCAATTTGTTGATGAGCAGACAACTCCATCTCAAGTTGTTCTTGAGCAAGCAACTCCATTCAAAGTTTGACTGGGAGTGTTTTTGTTATTTTCCAACAATGTGTTATTTCTAGCCCTTTGACCATGACATTCTCTTGTAATGTTTTTGTGAATAGACACCTGGTGCACCTCTCACTTTTGTGTTTATACAAGTGACAATTTGTTACACTAAATCTGTTTACTACCTCACAGCCATTAAGGCTCATATGTATGCAACATTACTGGTGTCCAGGAAATACATTGGAGGATAACCACCAACTTTTCTGATGACTAATTTCGATGCCTCAAACGTAGCAAACAGGTTCTGGCCCAGGACTAAGAAAGCAAGGCCAGAGGTAACTGAGTGTCTTCCAATGACAAGCGAGTTAGAGCATAGAGAACGAAAAATATAAAATGACATAGACGGAAACCATGTGAAAAAGTTTTTTTCTTGGTAAAGAGCTCATTGTACAATAGTAAATAAAATACACGACAGTTTTGTCACCAAGTTGCGTAAAAAACACACTGAAATTTTGATTAACAAATATAAACCAAATGATACAAAGTTAGAGGTGAGAGAGAAGTTATCGAGGTAATGTTACAATCAACTAACCACGCATACTTGTGTTTTTTTTACAGATACCATCGTGTACTACGACTAGTGCATTGTAATGATAAAAAGCACTGGATTATTTAGTATGCATCTTACTATAATTGTACTTATCTCCCCCTACCCTTCAATCCCAGGCCTTATCCTAAACACTTGGGTTGTAGCACACTGTGACACTGTATCTAAGATTACTACAGAGTACATATAATGGAGTTTGGGGACATAAAACTGTGGTTTATAAACTAACAACGCACATGTCCAGATACATCTCCATTTCATCTGGTGACATCACATAAATATATAACACCACACCTAGTCATACACCATATTAATAAACCTGTCTAAAGGGCTAGCAATTTACAAAATGTAGCTACAAGATATCAAATAAAAGTTTATTATACCATCACGAGATATTTCAGCATTGATAATTGTCATACCTTGGCCTGGTGGCCCCCTGGTGGCAACAGAAAAATCTTTTTTATACATTTCCAAAATGACCAAGAAATTGATTAAAAAGTTTGTAAATTTGTACATCACTATCTCAATAACTTCCTCTCTAAAAAAACTAAGTAAGCGCTCATGTGATTGGTTGATATTTGAATATGAATGTTACTATTGGTGGTGTAAGTGGAGGCAACTCTGGGTTTGGTATTTGTGTTGTGGCTCTCCTTTGATGTTTTGTAATAGTAGATTAAAATGAGTCTCTCTTGTTGTTGAGGTAATTTTCTCCTTCGTTGTAATGAATAGGTGGAGATAACTCCATCTAATACTGTTGTGTGAAAGTGGGCTAGAGAGAAGATTTTGGTTGTTGCACTCGACTCTATGTCAAATAGAAATCAAATGAAAAATTAATTTATGTTAGAAACTACTTAATCCATTAATGGCAGCACACGATGCACAATGACTCACATGTGATGTCATACTTGTACATAGGTCAGTGCTGTCCCGTCAGCTCAATATGATGTCTTTCTGGATAAACAGTCTTCCACCTTGTTACCTCCACAGGAGAGTTATACGCAACACAGTATCAGAATTACTAGTGGTATCTGTGATGCCATCAAATACTGCAATGCATTGCTGCCAAACAACCAACCATGACAGTAAAGATTCTTTAAAAACTAATAATGGCCAATAATAAAAGTTTTGATGGCCAAAAAATTACGCCTTCTTTTCGAAAAGCTAGTAAATGCAAAAGTTTCACAAACAAAATGCCTGACTCACTTCATTAAAAATTTTATTTATAGCAATGGTAAAATAAAAAAGTATCCATTTTGTTTGCATAAAAAGAGTTAAACACCATACACAGCAGCTTGCTAATCTTTAGTACTTGAAGTCTAACCGAGTAGAATAACTCACCTCACATTTCCATCCAACTCCAACAACAAACTGCAGTCAAAACATCAAACATCGCATGTTCAGCAACAGTATACATGCTTGATGTAGAATATTCCGCGAGGTTCTCTCAAATCAGCTGTCTGATGTCACATGACAGAGTCTGCTGATGTCTGGTGGATGGAGGCTCCTGCTGACTCAGGACTGTATGATGACTGCTGCCAGCTAGTTACAAGATGTGGCACCCAATGAAGGTCTGGTATAAAGTTATGACAACAATGCGGTGCAATCACTCTATGTGTCAACAGTCGATTGGTCAGGTGTAAAATTGGTCATAGAGGTGGAAGCAAAGCGACTAAAATACATATTTTGGAAATCTGTTTATTTTAAATACCCTGTTTTCGAACTGTTGATGGTGGTACAATCGGATACAGGGCATTTACCAAATAATGCTATTGTTGAGAATATTCTATATTAACAGTTAACATAGTTTATTGTGACAAAAGTGTTGTACGCAAAAAATACAAGACAAATCTAAGATCTGGAGTTGTGTGCTCACAACTTTACAAAGCATTTAAGCGTTTCAACAGTTGGTGATAATAACAAGGTTGGGAGGGAGTGCTGTAGCATTTTATGCATCCTGAGGGTTACAGAAAGATCAGGTGACATTTATTTCGAAGCAGTTCATTTAGATCTTGGATGAAAAAGAGGAGATAACTCCTATAATTACATATTATTAACCGTTTATTTATAATAATTTTGTGTATTTTCAGTGTCAAGCAGTTGCAGCAGTATTGTAGAGTAATTCTCATTTGGCTACACATAAAATAATTATGTGTATTGTTATGGAAAACATGACATCTGTGTGACATGACAAATTCAGCACATTAAATAAAATTAGCGATAATAATCGTTATAATAATAATAAACATCATAATAATTTGCAATAATAGGAATATTATAAATAAACTGACCATTATGAAAATATGTAAGCAGACTGGTTTTGTTTAATAATAAAAACAAATTGATAACAATTATATATATATGGAGTTATTTCCTCTTTTTCATCCAAGACCTAAATGAACTGCTTCAAAATATACGTCACCGCTCAAAACGGCACAAAACAGCCGCGTCTTACTTGCTATAGAAAACAGCCATTTTTCACTAATGTAACTGTTGAACAGATACTTTTCACTATTTTGGTGACGACACATTAAATCCGCAGATTCATGTCATAGATAAATATATCTAGATATTGCAAGTCTTACCAAAGTATCAAATGTTCTTGCTTAAAGTCAAATTCAAAAGTGGTGCACTTCTCCATAAATGGTTTTGTGTGATGTGTAGGGGCTGTGACTGTGTGACCTACCATTGTGTCAAGTGTAGTGGCTGTGTGTCCTACCATTGTGTTATGTGTAGTGGCTGTGTGTCCTACCATTGTGTTATGTGTAGTGGCTGTGACTGTGTGTCCTACCATTGTGTCATGTGTAGGGGCTGTGACTGTGTGTCCTACCATTGTGTTATGTGTAGGGACTGTGTGTCCTACCATTGTGTTATGTGTAGTGGCTGTGACTGTGTGTCCTACCATTGTGTCATGTGTAGTGGCTGTGACTGTGTGTCCTACCACTGTGTGATGTGTAGGGGCTGTGACTGTGTGTCCTACCACTGTGTGATGTGTAGGGGCTGTGTGTCCTACCATTGTGTTATGTGTAGTGGCTGTGACTGTGTGTCCTACCACTGTGTGATGTGTAGGGGCTGTGTGTCCTACCATTGTGTTATGTGTAGGGACTGTGTGTCCTACCATTGTGTTATGTGTAGGGGCTGTGACTGTGTGTCCTACCACTGTGTTATGTGTAGGGGCTGTGTGTCCTACCATTGTGTTATGTGTAGTGACTGTGTGTCCTACCATTGTGTTATGTGTAGTGGCTGTGACTGTGTGCCTTACCATTGTGTTATGTGTAGTGGCTGTGTGTCCTACCATTGTGTTATGTGTAGTGGCTGTGTGTCCTACCATTGTGTTATGTGTAGGGGCTGTGTGTCCTACCATTGTGTTATGTGTAGGGGCTGTGTGTCCTACCATTGTGTTATGTGTAGTGGCTGTGTGTCCTACCATTGTGTTATGTGTAGGGGCTGTGTGTCCTACCATTGTGTTATGTGTAGGGGCTGTGTGTCCTACCATTGTGTTATGTGTAGTGGCTGTGTGTCCTACCATTGTGTTATGTGTAGTGGCTGTGACTGTGTGTCCTACCATTGTGTTATGTGTAGTGGCTGTGACTGTGTGTCCTACCATTGTGTTATGTGTAGGGGCAGTGACTGTGTGTCCTACCGTTGTGTTATGTGTAGTGGCTGTGACTGTGTGTCCTACCATTGTGTCATGTGTAGGGGCTGTGACTGTGTGTCCTACCATTGTGTTATGTGTAGTGGCTGTGTGTCCTACCATTGTGTTATGTGTAGTGGCTGTGACTGTGTGTCCTACCATTGTGTTATGTGTAGGGGCAGTGACTGTGTGTCCTACCGTTGTGTTATGTGTAGTGGCTGTGACTGTGTGTCCTACCATTGTGTCATGTGTAGTGGCTGTGTGTCCTACCATTGTGTTATGTGTAGTGGCTGTGTGTCCTACCATTGTGTCATGTGTAGTGGCTGTGACTGTGTGACCTACCATTGTGTTATGTGTAGTAGCTGTGGCTGTGTGTCCTACCATTGTGTTATGTGTAGAGGCTGTGACTGTGTGTCCTACCATTGTGTTATGTGTAGGGGCTGTGTGTCCTACCATTGTGTTATGTGTAGGGGCTGTGACTGTGTGCCTTACCATTGTGTCATGTGTAGGGGCTATGTGTCCTACCATTGTGTTATGTGTAGGGGCTGTGACTGTGTGTCCTACCATTGTGTCATGTGTAGTGGCTGTGACTGTGTGTCCTACCATTGTGTTATGTGTAGTGACTGTGTGTCCTACCATTGTGTTATGTGTAGAGGCTGTGACTGTGTGACCTACCATTGTGTTATGTGTAGTGGCTGTGACTGTGTGTCCTACCATTGTGTTATGTGCAGTGACTGTGTGTCCTACCATTGTGTTATGTGTAGTGGCTGTGTGTCCTACCATTGTGTTATGTGTAGTGGCTGTGACTGTGTGTCCTACCATTGTGTTATGTGTAGTGGCTGTGTGTCCTACCATTGTGTTATGTGTAGTGGCTGTGTGTCCTACCATTGTGTTATGTGTAGTGGCTGTGACTGTGTGTCCTACCATTGTGTTATGTGTAGTGGCTGTGTGTCCTACCATTGTGTTATGTGTAGTGGCTGTGTGTCCTACCATTGTGTTATGTGTAGTGGCTGTGTGTCCTACCATTGTGTTATGTGTAGTGGCTGTGACTGTGTGTCCTACCATTGTGTTATGTGTAGTGGCTGTGTGTCCTACCATTGTGTTATGTGTAGTGGCTGTGTGTCCTACCATTGTGTTATGTGTAGTGGCTGTGTGTCCTACCATTGTGTTATGTGTAGGGGCTGTGTGACCTACCATTGTGTTATGTGTAGTGACTGTGTGTCCTACCATTGTGTTATGTGTAGTGGCTGTGGCTGTGTGTCCTACCATTGTGTTATGTGTAGTGACTGTGTGTCCTACCATTGTGTTATGTGTAGTGACTGTATGTCCTACCATTGTGTTATGTGTAGTGGCTGTGTGTCCTACCATTGTGTTATGTGTAGTGGCTGTGACTGTGTGTCCTACCATTGTGTTATGTGTAGTGGCTGTGTGTCCTACCATTGTGTTATGTGTAGTGGCTGTGTGTCCTACCATTGTGTTATGTGTAGTGGCTGTGGCTGTGTGTCCTACCATTGTGTTATGTGTAGTGACTGTGTGTCCTACCATTGTGTTATGTGTAGTGACTGTGTGTCCTACCATTGTGTTATGTGTAGTGACTGTGTGTCCTACCATTGTGTTATGTGTAGTGGCTTTGTGTCCTACCGTTGTGTTATGTGTAGTGGCTGTGTGTCCTACCATTGTGTTATGTGTAGTGGCTGTGTGTCCTACCATTGTGTTATGTGTAGTGGCTGTGTGTCCTACCATTGTGTTATGTGTAGTGGCTGTGTGTCCTACCATTGTGTTATGTGTAGTGGCTGTGTGTCCTACCATTGTGTTATGTGTAGGGGCTGTGACTGTGTGTCCTACCATTGTGTTATGTGTAGTGGCTGTGTGTCCTACCATTGTGTTATGTGTAGGGGCTGTGTGTCCTACTATTGTGTTATGTGTAGTGGCTGTGTGTCCTACCATTGTGTTATGTGTAGGGGCTGTGACTGTGTGTCCTACCATTGTGTTATGTGTAGGGGCTGTGTCTCCTACCATTGTAATAGATCTTGATATGGTTTCTATGAAATACCATCAATCTCGAGTGATCAACCTCTCTGTAGATGGAGACTGCCGATAGGACAGTGACAACTTGTCAGTTACTACTGAATATACGGTATATATAAAGTTCTCAGCTCAACAAACTAGGCAGAGTGCCCAGAGTGCTAGTTTAATGATAGCAATTACTGGCATTCCTTGACTGTAGAGAGGCAATTGTCTTGAGAGTGGCAAGGTCAGTGTACATAGCAGCACACCAAGGAATAAAGGCAGCAAACAATGTGATATCCAGCCTTTTTATTGGTTGGATGGCAGGAAGCCATGGGCATAGCGTCAATAAGGGTCCAGGCGCAAGGAGTCCCTTCATTGTATTGGTTGAAAAAATAAATAGACCGAGAAATTTTTCTTCTTTTGTACTAAGACCCCTGATACAAAAACTATTAAATTAAGTGCAAAGGCTATAATCTCTGAGCCCATTTGTAATGGTTGTTTCAAAGATGACAGAATAGATAGTTTATGTAAAAGTAGTAATATATGAGCAGATCTCCCTACCAAGTGTTTTTTTGTGGATCTGACCTTGGAGTTGAGACAATGGGTTACGGCGTTGGATGAATTCGCCGAGTTTATATTGTATTTTATTTGAGGGGTATTTGAGTGGCACTTGAGTGGCATTTAAGTGGCATTTGAGTTTTGATTAGTTTTTTACATAACTCGAACTCATATGGTATCTTGAGAGAGAGGGGAGAGGAGAGAGGAGAGAGGAGAGATGGGAGATGAGAGAGGAGAGAGAGGAGAGAGATTTTTTAGTTTTCTATACATTCATGTATATATGGTTAGTTATGTACATATTTATGGCTATATTTATATCTACATAGAGAGAGGAGATATATCTACATTGAACAAATATATTGATCAAAAATGAAAATTATATGATTATATACCTGATTACATAATAAGTAGGGAAAATCTTCCTATATAATATAGCTAGAGTCAGTAAATACTAAGTTATACAAAGCAATACAACTTGTAATGACATTCAATGCATTCATACATACATATGGTATCTTGAGAGAGAGAAAGAGAGAGAGGAGAGAGATCTTTTAGTTTTCTAGCAATTAATGTATATATGGTCAATTATGTACATATTTATGGGAATATTTATATCTACATAGAGAGAGAAGAGAGGAGATATATCTAAATTGAATAAATACATTGATTAAAAATGAATCATTATATGATTATATACATTTATTACATAATAAGTAAGGAAAATCTCCCCACATAATATAGCTAGAGTCAGTAACATAAATTTTTTGCAAAAAGAAATCATTCTCTAAATGGTTAAATTTCATCTAATTGTACAAATTTACAAAAAAGGAGAATGTGATAAAATAGATATCATAATAGAGTGTAATAAGTTGAATATATAGAGTTAAAGTCTATAAAAACTTTTTAATTTGTAAAGTATTTGATGACTTTACAAGAAATATCATCACATTCAGGTTCAATGATGATGAGAAGATTTTCTTCAAGCTTAAGTTTACTATTTTCCGATATAGACAGAGAAAGTTTTGAAAAACCCTCCAAATCATTATAAATAAAAACTCTATAAATCGACGGTGTTGAATTTGTAATTGATACTGAATTGTTTTCGCATATGATGTATCTATCACACATACAATCAGTAGTAGTTTCGATTTCTTCAGAATTGTATATAGTAGAGTTTGTAGGGCTTGGTTGTTCCAAAATTAAATCGACTAAACCCAGAGCTTGTGGAAGAGATGGAATTGATGGTGATAAAGCTGGAACTACTGGCTTGTTTGTAATGGTTGTCGTCGGGGTTGTTGTCGTCGTTGTCTGTGGAGTTGTGGTGATTGTTGTCGTTGTATGTGGAGTTGCAGTGGTTGTTGTTGGAGTTGTTCTTCGAGTCGTAGTTAGTAATCCTTCATCGTATAAACGAATGTAATTTAAAGCTTCATCGGTTTTGCAAACAAAGTAGTGTTGAGGCCACATATCATAAGTGTCACAGCTTCTACGTAGGTGAGTAGGTTCCATGAAACATGTGAGTCTAAGCATACGATATTTTAAGTTTTTTCTTAAAATACGAGTTACTGAATCAACCGCTTCCATATTAAGAATTCCCCGAAAACATCCAGACGCTCTATGAGATAAAGTGAATGGTTTAAACTCTGTTACAAGACAATAACCGCTTAGGATTGGGAATAATAGGAGATAGATGCAATATCTCATTTTTTTTATTCAGAGAGAGAGACTTTTAACCTAGTTTATGCGTTCATCATCTAGAGTTAACTGTCTTGCATTTCGGTGGTCTTTGGTTAATATGCTTCAACTAAAGCTCTATATTTATAACCTTGGGATTGCATTTGTCTTTGGTATCTCCTTGACATGTGATACTGATGATAATCTTGTTTTGAACAGACTTCAAACTTTCAAAACTCGAAAATGACAAATTTACACCTTCAATACCATTGATGTTAGTGATGATAGTAGCTATTTTTGGCTCCTTGTTGGTCAAACGATTGCATTCCACACATGCAAAGTTGGTTGTCTCAAACTCTTCTGTTGGTGGACAAATCAAACGTGAGGTGTTGTATTCAAATACACATAATTCATCATTCCAAAATAGTTTTGTATTTTGAGTAAGACCTTCCGTATTATTTTTAACCCCTATTGCGCATTCCTCCTGATTCAGAGTGTATTTTGTTGGTGTATCACAAGGCACAGAATCTGTAGAAGTTATGTCCTTGCAGATCCAAGAAGCGCTTTGAGGGATGAAAAAACCACAATATAATAAGTCGGGAGGGTAGAGTCGCACACAGTTTTTTCCATTTTCATCTTTATATCGTATAGTCCTTTCGAAAGGTGAAAAAAACAAGACATCATTTTTATCCATAGCTCCGGCTATACATTCATCAATTTCGTTGGTATAGAATACTCCACTAACATTGGGAAATGTTAGTGCCAGTAGCAAGATAAATACGTGGCTCATTTTTTAAAATGTTTTCGCTTTCAGTGTTGAAAGTTGAATACTTTCTTTCTTGATGTTTTTTCTATTTATACGTAAGAGGCTAGCGGCTTGTTCAGCTCTCTCAACCGATTTTGAAGATGTGAAACAATCTCATCAAAGTGGTTACCAAAATGTAAGTATGGTTCCAATCGAGATTGAGACAAAAGAACATGTGTTTCTGTCCAGCGAAATGAAGTCAAACCTCTTAAAATCGAAATATCTATCAAATCACCCAGTTCAGCATCTTTCAAACATTGCTTTATATCAATCAGTTCGATCGCTCTTTTGAGATCTTCAAAATCTATCAACTTGGCTTGCGGACAGCATACTTTTGGATCAAAGCTCCTAGAACAGTTTAAGCATTCGAGAGGATTTGCTCTTGAAATACAATTACAGCTCAAAAGCATGCTTTGTATTGATTTACGAACTAGATTGAATCCTAACACAAAATAAAATACTTCTTCGGTGATGAGTTGAACAAAAAGAGGATTCGAACGCTCTAAAGGAATGTGTTCAAAATGAGTCCTTATGAACTTAGGAACAAAATCAGCCAATGTACCAATTGACTTGAATCCTTGAGTTTTTCCACTCATGTTTCTGCTGTAGTTCAGAGATAAATGAAGCAACTTTTTTTGTAGCAGTTCTTTTATGAGTCTTCAGATATATTTGTCGAATCAATAGTTATTATCGGGTTGACTGAGTCTTCTTTTTCATCAAGAGTGTAAGCGTATGGATATCCTTCTGCTATCGCAAGTAATTTATCCTTTAGTCGTTGATAAGCCAGTTTGCTCTGACTAGTAGGTAATAGGTAGGGATTTAATCGTGCTCTCAAATTTGTTAACAAAAAGGGAGACTTCAAATCATCAGTGGAAAGATCCAAAAAAGCATTAATCCATTCATCATGCACCAAAAAACCCATTTTAGCATTTTTCAAAACTTGTCTTCTATCAATCCAGTCGATAGCATCACCCAATTCTTTTTTGGTAGGTGTAGCACCTTCAACCATTTCAGCATATCTTTTACAAGTGATACATTTGTCATCAACGTGTGAACAGTAACAGTTTAGTAGCGATAGATTGGTTGCTTGCTTGTAAAAACTTCCTCCTAGTACACAGTATACACATTCCTCCGTAAAATAAATCCTCAACATTTCATCAGAAACCTCAGCCAAAAAAGTCTTAGGTCCTATAGCATCGGAAGCTTCTTGGTGAGCAAAGTCTTCAACACGTAACATATTTGTTGTTATTCCGTTAAATTACAAAACGCGAATGATACGTTTTCAAATTGAAACACCTATTTAATCATTCATTACTTTTTCTTTTTTTTGAGGTTAATTGTTATGCTAGCTCATGTAGATCTTCATAAATGCTTTAATTTCAACCTGACAACCATCGATTGGGCAACGTTTTATTTCTGATGAGCATTCAGTAAGCGCTTTTTCCTTACACTCACTACAGTAAATGAGATGACCACATGGAAGAGAGATATGATTTGCAATTACTTTTTTTTCATGTGTCTCAGACACACATTGAGCGAGTTTGCTTTGCTTAGTCTGATCTTTATCTTTTTTTAACGAATCAATTGATTTAGCATCATTTTTTAACAGTGTTGACGAATTCTCAACAGTTGTAAAATCATTTTCAAAAATATGTAAGGCTTCAATCATAAAACCTATTCGCTCAAAAGGTTTTCCATTTAACACTAAAACTTGTTCGATATCGTTTTGACTGTATCCTAGTTTTTTGCAAATAAGTTTCATTTCTTCGGTGTCATTGTTGCGCGTTATTTGTTTTACTTTTTCTCGATATTTTTCAACCCGTCGCTTACACCTTTTGCCTTTTTCCGTTCGCATGTAAACATCCTCAACATACTCTTCACCTTTACTCCCGAGTAAAAAATAACAGTCTGGGAACCATCGACAGTGTTCCTCCCACGGTAGATCACTCTCTTCCCATTCTTTAAGTTCACCTGAGCAAAAGAAGCATTTTACACTATCTCCGAACTTAGTATAGTAGAAACCTGCATTGGAAAGGAGTTTCATGGAGACTTTACCCTTCCATTGTTTGAAACTGTCTTCTCTAGATGTTTCCGTAGCAAAACGTGGTGTATCAGCACGATCAATTGATATACCTAGAGGTAATACTTCTGCAGTTAAATCTCCTCTTCTGGTCTTTTGTTCTTCCATCGTATAACTTTTGACAATTGAGATGTTTTTCATTTCATCTGCAAGTAGTTTCCTAGGTCTATACAGACGATTGTGAGTGTTAAATCCTCTAACAAATCGACAAAACGGAAAACTTTTAGCGTGTTCTTTCATCGGATGTTCATCTTCATCCTTCCAGTTTAGTAATACCCCTTGGCAAAAAACACATCGAACAGCGTTGTCTTTTTCAAGGTTATAGAAACCAGCTGCAGCCATGTTTTCACCACAATGTTTACCTACTCGTCTCCAATTTGTAAGAAATGATTTTCTTCGATAACTTTCATCAAGCATTAAAGCCTCTCTTTCATAAAAAGAGAGTTCATTGTAAATGAACTTGAAAAAGTCCGATGGGGAAAGTTGCGCAATAGTTTTTTGTAATTTTAATGACAAAAGACTACAGTGATTATCCGGATAAGTTGCGACGACATAAGTGATTGCAGTGGTATCAGGAAAATTTCGTTGTAAAAACAACGACGAAGTAACGAGTAAACTATCATCTATCCATTCAGTGCATTCTTTAGTATTTTCGAAGCAATTCCGAGTTTTTCGCATTTCTTTTTTTTCATTATAAATAGTGTTTGCTACATATCTGTTGTTTGTTACTCGACACATTATTTATATATAATACAAGTAGTAGCTTCAGTTATTACTCAAGTTGAAGTTTTGTTGGAAAGTTCTTTCCTTTTGATCTAGTTCGTTGTTATTCTAAAAAAAAATGATAATGCTTTATAGCAAAAAAATAAAAAAAGACTAAGGTTTCAATTTTTTTTCAATATACTTGAATTGATTACTATTATAATAGAACGTAAATACTTACATCAGAAATGAAGACTTGTCTTTCTTTTGAATTAAAATGAATGATATTCCTAGTAGTTTGAACTTGAGAGCTGCTTTCTATAAAATTCGGATGAAGAAGGAGTACATTTTTCATTTTGAAGTCCTGAAATAATAAGAATAAACATAATTAAAACTTACATACAGCATTTTTTTGATATCTTAAATAGTGAATAATCTTGTTTTTTGTTCAGAAAATGTCTTCACGCTTAAATCGATTACAATTAAAACAAAATATAAATACTTACATCACAAATGAAGACTTGTTTTTCTTTAAATTAGATGAATTATATACATAGTTGTTTGAACTTCAGCTGTTTCCTATGTAACTCAAATGATGAAGAAGGAGGGTTGTAGTAGATGATGATGTAGTAGATCTTCTTCCTTCAGTTAGTTTGAACTTGAGAGCTGCTTTCTATAAAATTCGGATGAAGAAGGAGTACTTTTTTCATTTTGAAGCCCTGAAATAATAAGAATAAACATAATTAAAACTTACATACAGCATTTTTTTGATATCTTAAATAGTGAATAATCTTGTTTTTTGTTCAGAAAATGTCTTCACGCTTAAATTGATTACAATTAAAACGAAATATAAATACTTACATCACAAATGAAGACTTGTTTTTCTTTAAATTAGATGAATTATATACATAGTTGTTTGAACTTCAGCTGTTTCCTATGTAACTCAAATGATGAAGAAGGAGGGTTGTAGTAGATGATGATGTAGTAGATCTTCTTCCTTCAGTTAGTTTGAACTTGAGAGCTGCTTTCTATAAAATTCGGATGAAGAAGGAGTACTTTTTTCATTTTGAAGCCCTGAAATAATAAGAATAAACATAATTAAAACTTACATACAGCATTTTTTGATATCTTAAATAGCGAATAATCTTGTTTTTTGTTCAGAAAATGTCTTCACGCTTAAATTGATTACAATTAAAACAAAATATAAATACTTACATCACAAATGAAGACTTGTTTTTCTTTGAATTAGATGAATTATATACATAGTTGTTTGAACTTCAGCTGTTTCCTATGTAACTCAAATGATGAAGAAGGAGGGCTGTAGTAGATGATGATGTAGTAGATCTTCTTCCTTCAGTTACTAACGATGAAGTGAATGCTTTCTGTATGAAAACAGTGCTTCTTATATAGCTTAAGTTGCACTGCTATGAATCAGCATTATTTTCACATGAATGGAAACCGTTGCTTTCGCGGGAATAACAAAATTATTTTCACGCGAATACAAACCAATGCTTTCGCGGGAATAAATAATTTATTTTCACGCGAATGGAAACCGTTGCTTTCGCGGGAATGAAAAATTTATTTTCACGCGAATACAAACCAATGCTTTCGCGGGAATCAATATTTTATTTTCACGCGAATGGAAACCGTTGCTTTCGCGGGAATAAATATTTTATTTTCACGCGAATACAAACCAATGTTTTCGCGGGAATAGATAATTTATTTTCACGCGAATGGAAAGCGTTGCTTTCGCGGGAATAAAAATTTTATTTTCACGCGAATACAAAGCAATGCTTTCGCGGGAATCAATATTTTATTTTCACACGAATGGAAACCGTTGCTTTCGCGGGAATAAATATTTTATTTTCACGCAAATACAAACCAATGTTTTCGCGGGAATAAATAATTTATTTTCACACGGATGGAAACCCTTGCTTTCGCGGGAATAGAAATTTTATTTTCCCGCGAATACAAACCAAAGCTTTCGCGGGAATCAATACTTTATTTTCACGCGAATGGAAACCGTTGCTTTCGCGGGAATAAATATTTTATTTTCACGCGAATACAAACCAATGTTTTCGCGGGAATAAATAATTTATTTTCACACGGATAGAAACCGTTGCTTTCGCGGGAATAGAAATTTTATTTTCCCGCGAATACAAACCAGAGCTTTCGCGGGAATCAATACTTCATTTTCACGCGAATGGAAACCGTTGCTTTCGCGGGAATAAATATTTTATTTTCACGCGAATACAAACCAATGTTTTCGCGGGAATAAATAATTTATTTTCACACGGATGGAAACCGTTGCTTTCGCAGGAATAGAAATTTTATTTTCCCGCGAATACAAACCAAAGCTTTCGCGGGAATCAATACTTCATTTTCACGCGAATGGAAACCGTTGCTTTCGCGGGAATAAATATTTTATTTTCACGCGAATACAAACCAATGTTTTCGCGGGAATAAATAATTTATTTTCACACGGATGGAAACCGTTGCTTTCGCGGGAATAGAAATTTTATTTTCCCGCGAATACAAACCAAAGCTTTCGCGGGAATCAATACTTCATTTTCACGCGAATGGAAACCGTTGCTTTCGCGGGAATAAATATTTTATTTTCACGCGAATACAAACCAATGTTTTCGCGGGAATAAATAGTTTATTTTCACGCGAATAGAAACCATTGCTTTCGCGGGAGTAAAAAAAATAATTTTCACGCGAATAAAAACCAAAGCTTTCGCGGGAATATCGCGTGAAAAAACTGCTGAGTCATAGATATATTATAAAGGTTTCATAGGGTTAATTAGTACAGCTTTAGCTATTTAAGAACCAGTGTTTTCACACAGAAAGCATCCAGTTCTACAATAGCTAGCAAGGAAGCAACATCTACACACCAACTACTACATTTACTTGAAACTCAATAAGGTGAGAATCACTAAATAATTCTTTAACATATACTGATAAAAAACTTCAACTAGATTTGCTATAATACTTCAGAAAGTTAATTTTATGTTTTAATATTTTGTTCTTATTAATAAAAGATCAAATAGTTTCACCATAACGCATCAGAAAAATTATTATGGTTTTGATTATGTGTTTATTTTATAAATATCTAGTTAGTTTATTCTTTTCAAAATATTTTTCAAATTCCACCCATTTGTTACATATTTTTTACTCTCTTTTCAGTTCCAACTTCCGACTGAACGCTCTGAATATGAATGAAGACCGTAATACCTCATTTCTCTCAACATTCGAACCATACTCTGATGATAAAGAAAATATCCCTCCTGATTCACATATAATAAGAAGGAAACTGAACACAATTCGACCAAAGCCATGGGATTCGGATAGAAATAAAACGATTGACTATACTTGGACTTTGAAAGCACCATCTCCTTCTCATCTTTCCTGCTTGTCAAAAAATGCTGCTAGTTTGCTCAATTCTTGCGATACCAATGACAGAGTAATGATTGGAAGGTTTCAACCACTTCACTTAAATCAAACGCCATCACTTCTCGAGATAGTCTCCATCGAACGACCAACTGAGGATGTATATAAAAACTTATGCATTATCCGCTACAATATCGAAACATTTGGCAACAGACGACAAGTGAGGTCTATGGTGAGAAATGAGGATTACAACAAATTAGCTCCAACACAACCAGATGTTCCAAAACTGGTGGTTTTTATGGGATTCGATTCAGACAAGCATCCAATCTTTCACCCTATCAACTTCCCATCCAATATTTCCCTTGAGGAAGCTAAACAGCTAAGTAGATTAATAAAAAAAAAAACACCTACTCAGTTGATCAGTATGGTTCGTATCGCAACGCTCTCGCAATTTGCTGTTGGAAGTGTAATCAGTTTTGAATCTCCTCAAATATCAACTCAGTTAACATTACCTAATGGAGATGTGGTGATGAATGCGCTACTGGTAAACTACAGATGTTTGCAATATGATGGTTTGATGATGGGAGTTCTATATATACCTGAAAAACACGCTAGCAACGTCAAACAAATTGGAACAGGAGTCATACTTGTAAGAAATCGTGAAGTTAGTAGATTTGGTTATCATCGACATGATATAATCACATTCACAGCATTACAAGCGATAGAAACGGCTCAAACCCTATCCAACAAACTTGATGATTCCAACCAGATGAAGTACTTTACTACAGATGAGGTTGTTGAGAACAAGGTCTTAGTGCTTTCAATGGGAGTGGGAAACACATCTTCTACATCTTTGAGAGAACCAGCACCCCCTGGTGAAAACTATATTCAAAAAGAGCATGTCAGACAAGACAACATAGTGAGTATTTTTTATTTAATGTAAACTAACTGATATAAGTAATACTTCCAATTAGATAATATTTATTTATAAAGCAATTATCTTTTGTTTTGCTTTAGATAGAAGAGAGAGAATCAAAAACACTTGATGAAAATTATGCTCAAGAAAAAACAAACCGAACAATATAACTTGGTGAGTTACTTCCCTTTACTATATAATGTTAACTAACCAATGTAAAAAGAACTATAATTCAAATTCATGTAATTATTTTACATTTTTGTTTAATCATCCTATACTAATACATAACTTTTGATTTTAGTTCATTATGGAATCAAAAGTACATAGAACAGAAGTCTTCCTTCCTAAGTTATAACATCAGTACAACAATGACAACATTGTAAAGAAAAAGACTATCAACCATTGATTGTCATTACAAGTTGTAGTGCTTTGAATTACTTAGTATTTACTAACTCTAGCTATATTATACAAGAATATTTTGCTACTTATTATGTAATAAATGTATATAATCATATATTGATTCAATGTAGTCTCCTCATTCTTCTCTTCTCTCTCTCAAAATATCATATGAGTTCGAGTTATGTAAAAAAATTATCAAAACTTGAATGTCATGCATTCAAAATGTATATGCTATAAGTTCAAATTAAGTAAAAAAATAATCAAAACTCAAATGCCACTTAAATGCCATTCAAATGCCACTCAAATACCCCTCAAGTAAAATACAATATAAACTCGGCGAATTCATCCAACGTCGTAACCCATTGCCTAAACTCCAAGATCAAATCCACAAAAAAACACTTGGTAGGGAGATCTGCTCATATATTACTACTTGTAAATTATCATCTTTGGCATCGTTGTTACAGTCATACAATTACTAAAACTGTCAGTTTATGGCCATAATATCTAAGGAAACATACATTTCCGTTTTTTAAGAATATAAAAATTATTCGTACTTTTGTATCAATTCAAATTGCTAATGCAATTCCTTTGACAGGTAGTCTTGTAATGGATTCCGGTCTGGTTCCACGGACATCCACTATGCTCAAGTATTGTACCTCTCTCCAGAGGGGACACTGTACTGCTCGACAGTGACAACTGTGCAATAAGGCAACCAAATTACCTGGTATAGCTAAAGCCCATGGCTCACACAAACAACACAGAGTGATGTTTAAATAATGGCTATACTCTCACAAGACAAAGTCCTAAAGGTTATTAATCCTCTAGGGTCATTGTGGCAAGACATGAGAATGATTGCGAAGAGTATAAGCAAAGTCAGCTCTTTTATAGGAGGACTGATAGGAAATAATTAGCATAATTCATATAAGATCAATAACACAGGAAGTAATTCAACCAATGCAAACAGGCATTTAAATAGTCAACAAATCAGGTAAGGTAAATAGGTTAAACGTAAAAGGCGCCAAGTGGCTAGAGAGCGGAGTCCTATCTCCATTGTCCAATCACAGGTCCAACAGGGCTCCCAGGCTATAGTTAGCTTACGGTCCACTTGTCTGGTTATCCGAGGCAGGGTACTTCCGGTTCTTGGCCTTGACTAAGTTCCTAGGCGCATTTAAGGTCCCTCCTCTATGGCCGCCCTCTTGTGCCGCCTCAGTATGGCTATCCCGGGTCAGTAAGAGGTCAATACTGGCCCTGCAGGGGGCAATACCGGACCGGCATACTATGCCACCTGCACAGTACAACTTCTCAACTAGTCAGCAGTCTACCGAAAGCTGTAGGCAGAAGTCTAGTGCATTATTCTTAAAGGGTGGAGAGTAAACTACCTGTTTACTGTGAACTTCCACCATAATCTACCACAGTTTTTAATTTCTGCTTTAAAATTGATGTCTTTTTTTTCTGAATGCGTGTTAAAACAGCTAAACAAAGATATAAGAACCAACTGAATAGCAGGTCTGTAGCATAAACCTGTAAATAATTCAATCTGGCAATGAACTGTTTCCGGTGATGCAACCGATGAAGAAAGTTGATTGCTAGTTGATTGCTATCTCCATCAACCCAGTTAATATTACATGTACACATAGAGATAGCTTGACTATTTTCGTTAGTGATTGCCAGAGTTCCTGAAAAAACTGTCAGAGTTTTTGCTGTTGTCCATTATTGAGCGGTTCTGCTCAAGCTCACTGTTACAAACAAACTATAGTCTACAAGTTAATATATTTTCGTTGATAGAGACACTAGAAGATGCATGCAGATGATGAGACACTAGTGGAAACTAAGATAAGGTAAAGTATCTGAGCATTGTGATTGGTTAATTAAGGAATAAGCCAGCAATTTTGTGATTTGAATCAAAATCTGGCGTGTGAATGCTATAAAAATCCATCACAATAATCTACCCCGAAACATCATAATTTTTGAATTATCTCCTCGTGCGCCCTAAATGCTTGTCTTTAACCTGTACTGTCACTGACCAACTTAGCTCAACCCTAGCTCAGTGATGATGTATTAGCCATCCCTTCTACAGGGGACAACTTTTCAACTCAGATCAACATCAATTTGTCTCATTGGTAAACCAATTCAGTGGAGGTGTAGAATAACGATGACTACCATTTTATTTTATTTATAATTTAGCCGCTGGTGAGTGTTGAAAATAGGTTTGTAGTTTATAAACCGTTATGGATGGTGTCTTGTCTTGTTGGAAGAGAGTCAAACAGTCGTTGAACATTCTTTGTGGAGACCTTGGTAATGTTGCTATGGTGTAGTAGATTTCAAAGGCTGATCGAAATACCACCAACGAAAAAAACCTCTCTCCAACAGAGGTTATTTATCAATCAACTTGTTAGGACATGACAATTACTACACATGTATACATTATTTGTTATGTGCTATTAACATATTATCACATGGCTATGCTTTATGGAAATGCTACATATTGCTTATTGTAATTTATTATAGCTATGGATTATACTTTTGCTATACCAGCTCTCTGCATATATATAAGTGGGATATCTTTGACCATTTCATTGTATTGTAAACTCAGGTTAGAAAATACACATTCTATGAGAACACAACACAACTCAGCAGAGGAGTATCTCAAACTCCACAATTGTAACAGAGCCCACGGCTCAGACTCAATACTCAGTCCTTCAGAGAAATAATCATTTTATTATTTCACAGCGCTCAGTACAAAATATCCGTGGCAATGTATTGTGCTAACTTGGTACAGTCACAAGTAGTGTCCTGATACAAAGTTCAATGAACACAAACAAAATTCTGCCTTTTATAGGCAGAGGCACAGGAACTGTTTGTCCTAATTATACACGTAACCAATAACATGTAAGTAGAACATAATTATGCAAATCAAAAAATAGATTATAAATAACAAGCAATTAAATATGGCAAATAAAGTTAAATAGATAAAGCGCCCAGAAGTAGGCGGCGGAGCTTTAGTCACATTATTGCTTACTCATTGTCTGTATTGCGCCATCACTTCCTGGGCTAGTATAGCAAGCGTTCCAAGGCTTTAGGTACTTCTGGTGGTAGTTAGTATGCAGATTCAGGCTACTGCATCTTTTTAGTCCGTTCTTGGTCATCAGGCTACGCTGGTTCTTTTCTCTCCAGCGGGTATAGATTGGCTGCTGGGCCGGCCGGGTTGCTGCAGGGCCGACAGGGTTGGTACCTGCCTTATTACCAGGTTTCTGGCAGTGCCAGATTCATGGGAGGCTTGCCTGACTCTCCGCAGGGGGACCTTGGCGCGCACTTTGTGGTCATAAAAATCCACTGCAATAGGAGCTAAGGCACAAATGTGATGATTACCAGGAAAATTGTTGGCAAGCTTAGATACTGATGAATCATGTTTTAGATGACCCAGCAAACCGACTACGAAAAATAAATGATTTGTAAAGTTATGTCACAGCTAATCTGCGATGTTATTCATGAGTTACTGCGAAGCTACCAGTTGCTAGTTTAATTGCTTGTCAACCTGGTTTACTTTAACCTACACAGGCGTCAAACGCAAGCTAATTTGCTAATGAATGTAGTGAAACCAAAATTGGAATTTATACTGTAGTGGATTTTGGGGGGCCGACCAAATGTCCACCAACAACACCTCACTCCAGAGGTCAACTTCCAAACGGAGGAGTATATCAACTCCACAACCGTATTCAGAGCCCACGGCTCAAACGCACAACTCCATGTCTCAATGACTATGTCATAGTTTATTATACAAGCACAACCCAGCAAGGTATAATAACGGTAATGTATAATGCTACTTGGTACACTCACAAGCAGAATCCCAATACAATACAAAGATTACTGAACAGGCTCTGCCTTTTATAGGCAGAGCAGGAGAAAACATATGACCAAATAAGGGGGCAACAAATCAACAGTGACAGGAAGTAATTGCACGATTAGAAAGGTAAGTTATTATTAATATAATGCAGTATTGGCTAATATAAGGTTAAATGTACAAGGCGCCCAGAAGTGAGGGGCGGAGCTTATCAGTCAATAATGCTGAATCATGATGGTGCAATAAGTAGCTCGAGTTCCTGGCTCTTACGGCTTGTGTTCCCTGTCTTTGGTCTTTCCGGTGGTTGATAAGTTGCAAAGTTGGGCTCCTGCATCTTCTGTACCATTTTGGGTTCACAAGCTACAGCCTTTCTTCCCTCACTGACCCGGTATAGGGTCGGTAGTGACACTGCAGGGCCGGTAGTGCATGCTGCAGGGCCGGCAGTGAATGCTGCAGGGTCGGTAGTACCTCTGCAGGGCCAGTAGTGAATGCTGCAGGGCCGGTAGTGCTTCTACCGGCTCACTTGCTTGTTTTCTGGCTGTGCCAGGCTCAATCTAGGCTTGCCTGACACCCAGCAGTTGTCAGGGGGACCTTGCGCACAGGTAGTGGTCGTGAAAATCCACCACAATACTATGAATTTCCGCATAAGCTTAGATGCCAGTAAAGCATGATCTGTTTCAAAATCCATGGTTAGTGGGACTAACCATCCCTGAAGTTGATCAACCAACGATGCTTTTTTACTCAGTTTTAATTCCGTGCCGTTATTATAAGTAGATTAATTCACCAGGCGTTAAAGAGAGTTAATTGACATAACTTGGCAGATATCCAATAAATATGCATATAATCAGTTATTTTATGTCGTAGGTAGTTCATTTCCTTGTCGCACTCACTATATGAAGCTAATTGTTGAGCTACTATAGGAGTATACACTGTTTGATATCATACAACACAACATGATACTTCTTACACTTCTAGCTGGCTATCAATTATTCACTCTGGTTAGAAACCAGGAGTGTCTGTGTTCTAATTCAACATCTAACAACAGTAAGTTTTTATCCTTAAAGTTATCCTTTCACATCTTTTTCCAATAATACTTCTATTATGTAAATTAACAAACGCAACCTGCAAAAACTTTGATTAATATAAACAAGTCAAACTGTTACAAACTAGTTAAAAGCTGCATGACTCATTATATTAAACGCGCTTTTCAACATGTATGCTTTTTATACATAATCTAATATCACTTCACAGTTCAACCTGTTTTTTTCTTTATTTGTTGAAGAATTGAAATTGTATCTGCAATTGTTCTGATTCTAAAATAAAAACTCACTAATTTATGTAGCATGGCACCTATTTTGTTTACATAAAAATAATTTGTATTTTGTAAAATGTGGAAATATTCTCGTTAGTTGGACCACTGAAATTGCTGAAATGTGATGTCACATCAACGCAGTTCGTTTGTCTACCTAAAACCTTTCCATAGTTCCTTTGGCTTCACACCACCTCTAGCAGGTCAAACCTTCACTTACGTATTTCTGATTCACAGGCTAGCGCCCATATTTTGCACCTTGTACCCTACAAACAGAACTCGTCTCAACGTATTTGTTTGGGAGAGTGCATGCGTCAGAAGTGATGGTTTAAAGCTGCGTTTGCACGATAGCGACTGTGTCCCCATCTTATTTGATGGTTGCAGACGCAGTTGCAATTTGCTTTTACAGGGTTGCAAAACATGCAACTTTCGAGTCTATGACTTAGGAGTTGCCCAGTCATCATCGCTAATATAATTTAAGTGCGTTCTGCTCATGCAGTTGGGTTGATGAGTTGGAATGTAATCATCAATGGTTTTCCACCAGATAGCAGTTCTCTAGTAGTTCTCTAGCTAGTAGTTCTCTACGCATTTATAATTTGTTTTTATTTAGCTATAATATGAAATTTTGACTTATCAACAAAAAATTATAATTATTATTAAAATCAAATAAAATTGAAGAAAACTTAATTTTTTTCGATTTTTGCATCTGAAATAAAAGAAAATAATTATCCAGAATATGAATTAATTATTATCAAATATATGAAACTTGATTCATTCAGTCAATAACTTAATACGGATTTTGTAACAATAGTTGTAAAATTTAATTGTATAATAATCAATTCTTATGATCTTGTAACAATCTTTGTTTACATTGTATCAAAGCTTGAGTAAACAAAATATTGGAACCTCTACGTAGACCAATACAATTGGTTCAACTATATGTCACATGGCTATAAAATCGCTGCAACTTGACGTTCGAACATGACACTGCAGGGCTGTTGCGTCTCAGCCTCCAACAACCCTGCCTCTTCCCCAAAAGTTGAGCATTTTTCTGGGACAAGACGCATCGGCAAACTTCAAAAGAAAACACCTCGTGTAAACTAGGCTAAAAAGTCATCAAGTTGGAACACCATGACTGTTTTTATTTATATTTATAAAATCGGTTAAAATTTAATTAATGAATAGAAAGTGTGTATTTGTTGCACTTAGTATAAGTTGCAGACTTTGTATTGTTCTCCAGCAATCAGCCCGTTCTATAAAAACTAAAGTTGCTACAGAACACATAGATTCAGCTTGCAAGTCTAGTCAGCAAGTGTGTGGATACTTGAATCCCTGGTACACATCTTACCATGGTTGGTTTCTGATGGGCACTGCATGGATCGTATTATATATCATACTACATAGTTCAGTGGTTGCGATGTTGTAAGGTGCTGTTGAGGTGACTTTACTACTGAGCTTGCATTATGGGAAGGATTGTGAACTACTTACCCCAAGAACAAAAGACTTGGGAGATGGTACACTGATACAAAAAGGTATCCAGTTACTGCATCCCTATAATATAGGTAGGTGATCTATTTCTTTTCAAGTTATTCCTAGTTCTGTAGCCTTTTTGTAGCTTACAGCGATCGTGCTAGCGATTTTCGTTAGCGGTAGTAGAAACTTCTCCCCAAAGTTGCACAACATTTTACTGCTGTCCATTCTTCAGCGATTCCGGTCGAACCCGCTGTTGCAAACCATAACCTACAACCTATTACATGATCGCCGATAGATCGGGAATATTATGCAGCTTACGTGATATTACTGGAAGCAGTGGTACGCCATTTGTGGATGGTGATTTGTTGATCAAGGAAGTGGTTAGCGATTTTTTGATCTGAATCAAAACCTGGTGATAACCTCAAATAAGATGCTAGCAATTACAAGCGATGACTATACGTACATTCAGTTTAAGCTGCGCTCATTTGAATTGGCCACTTCTAATCATCTTAAGACAATAACAAACCTGAAGAGTTTTTTCCTTTGCCAATTAATTGTCTCTTACAAAGGTGTTTCAGAAACTGATAAGACTTTATTGGGTTTGCTATACACACTACAGAGTGCCAGAGTTCTCAGAATGATATCAACATCTGTGTGTAAATGACAATTACATGCTATTACACAATATCTTAATTAGTTCTGACTTTGAGTGTTTTTGTTACGTTTTGGCAGTCAAATCGCAATTAATACCAAGTTAAGCTTGTCTGATTATATGCAAATGTAGGTTGTGCATTGCACTATTTGTGAACCGCATTGCATAAAAATTATGTTTAATCTGCCGTTTTGTTTTACAATGCTTGATTGTGTTTTGCTATGTCATAATTTATTTCAATGACACCACAGGAGTAAACAATACAATGATTGTATAAAGTAAATAATGGTCATTTCTTGTAATACTGTTTGATCTATTATGGCTTTGGTTGTGTTTAGCATCTCCTCTCATGCATACTATTTAGGTGTCCGTGTAATTGATGTGTGCGGCGACCCAGGACTGGCTATGAAGGCTGAGATGGACACCATCTCTCATGTCAACATACAATCTACAGCAACTATTCCAGCGTGTACACCTGCACAAGCAACAAATGTCGGTAGGTATTGTTGTACATGTTAATAATAGTGACCTATATATATTCCCACACCTGAGTGATCACTACTGGTATAATATATAATTGAATTGGGAAAAAGGTGTATCAGGTGGAGCTGGTGCAGGCAGCCATTTCACTCATTAAAAACTCAACAAAAGTGAAATGATAAATTTACAAACTGCGACAAGGAGGTTGTGTGAAGCAAAATAAGGGTGATTAGGTCAAAGCTCGCAAGTCATCAGTCTCTAATCACTAGTTTTCAGCAAAAGTTGGTTAACTGATGACTTTTTCAACCGTTCACAGCCCATTTGTTTTTGTCTGCTCATGATAATTATTTTTATTCAACTAAACAATAATTGTTGTTTCAGTCAGTTTATTTTGATGCCAAATAGAAGTACCAGAAATCTTCACATAAAAACTGAAAAGTAATAGTTTTGCCGTCACTTTATTATACGCTCAAATGAGGTACAATAAAAAAGTTTCTTGCTGATACGAGCAAGCTCACTTGGTGGAAGCGGATGAGAATTACCAGAAATTATTTTCAGATAATTCATTATCCGAAACTAGTCAGACCTAGTTTAGAAATCTTCTGCTGCGCAGACAATCAGAGCTATTGCAAAAACCTTCCATGTTTATGTGACTTGTTCGATCTCCAAAATTGATTGCGACGAAATCAGCTTTATAGGAATTGTTGTACCACAGAAATAACTTCATCTTGGCGTTGAAAACTTTTATTGAAATAGCAAAAAGCAATGGGGATAGTGCCGATAGGCGTACAAACATCAGGAGTCACACAGCTCACACGGTTTTTAGGTAATTGATTCTATTGGCCGAAAAAATTAATATGCCGATAAATTTTGTCAGTTTTCAAGTAGGACCCCCCAAACAAAAACTTTCCAAATAAGTGTAAGGGATATCAACTCCGAATCCATTGATGGCGTTTATTTCTAAGACGACAGAAAAGGTAGCTTATATAAACAACTGCCTTTAGCATTGACGCTACAGTCATATAGTTATAGATAATTTTAAAGTCTTTGGTCTACAAGACGATTTTAAAAATATAAAAGTTATGCTCATTTTTGTATTGGTCAAAACTGCTATTTTAATTACGTTTGCAGGTTTTTGTTTATTTCAACTTTGAAACTAATATGTTTCCTTTATTATAAATACATTTAAAACAAAACAATAAGGATATAAAAACAAATTAAATAGCAGATCTACAAAGTATCCTTCTATATAGTCCAACTTGGCGAAAAACAATTTCCAGTAATTAAGCCGATTGAGAAAGATGGTCGCTATCCCCACTGACATATGTCTTTTTTAAAGATAAAAGATGAAAGTACAGTAGCTACATGTATGTTTATTGTGCCATTCCAACAAGTTATACGCAATAGAATATTTGAGGCACATCTTCGCCCAACAAAACGCATTAAAAGTAACCAGGTTGTCAATAAATTGAACCAATAAGTAACCGCGTTATTTGGAACTTGAGGGTCAACAAAAATAAGTTCACTGAATAAAACTAGTCAATGAAAACCTATTTCTATTGTTGGTCAGTCGTAAACGAAACTGTGTGGTAGATTTTGGTACATGCCAATAATCAACTGTTGGTTTGATATAAAACATCAACCAGAGGTGCTCTAGAATTCTACCTGCAGCCCTTGTAAAGGCGCTGTGCCAGTAGAATGACTTGCTGTGTCGGTGACACAGCTTGCAGGGCCGGTTTTGACCGCTGCAGGGCTGGTAATGACACCTACCCGACCCGACCCTGTTGATACTGGGCCGTCACAAGATGGCCACCGTAGCCGAGTATTTCCACAACCATCTAGGAGCTTACACTAACCCTGGAGCCGGAAGTACCCTTCCTTGTATCACTGGATACTTCAACCAAAGACTAGGTATATGGAATCTCTGATTAAACAACGGAGACACTTCTTCGCCCTTTAGCCACGTGTCACCATTTACGTTTAACCCTTATTCTACAGCATGATTTGTTGACTATATATATATATATTAGATTGTTATTGGTCTAATTACTTCTTGTGCATGTATTGTTTCATCTAATATGCAACTAACTTCCTGTCAGCCTGCCTACATAATGGCTGGAGCTCTTGTGTTTCATTACATTCATTCATGTACTGCCAACCACACTAGATGATTGCCACCCCAGTAATTGGTACTTATGAATAAAGCCACTATTCAAACTGATACTCTGTGTAGGTTGTCTGAGCTGTGGGCTCCGTGCTTGTCCACTGATCCGGCAGTAACTGATCATAGTTGTCATTGTCATACCAGCACAGTGTCCCCTCTGGAGAAAGGTAGAACACCTGACAATCAAATAAATAATAATAATTAGTTGATTGTAATAAACTAATTTTATATCCTCAAAAAGGTCAGGTATGACAGGGGATATCGTGTAATTACAAAAAAGAGTGAATTTTTAGACAACAACTTTCAACCATGCAGTATGTATGTATTCTCAAATACATCGAAATTGGAAGTCTTCGTCTCTATATTTTGTGCGGTAATCAATAAGAACTTATTGCATTATAATAATGTTTCAAACTGATGATGACTTACAAACGAGTATTATTTTTTGCAATTTGCCCTACAATCTTGTCGTGAATAACTTTAATGCTCAATTGTAGTGTTGCTTACGGTGCCTTTACTTATAGCCTACATATCGGATATACAACCAGACTATTTGACTACCGGACTTCTCAGCGCAACTAAAACTGCACTCATATACACGGCAGACAACTATGTACCAAAGCCTGAGCGTGAAGTCTCCCACCTTGGCTATTCACTGCGTACCACCATAACAGTTAGTTCCGTCAACTTTCCATGTCTACTTTGTGTAATTGATGTTCTCATGCTCACTGTTCACATGACCACGCGTGGGTGTTTTATCTCTAATCCTCTGCACTGTGATCCGTTGAACTCTTGCGATTTACCACAAGGAAATCTTGCATGTATTATTGTAAACATTCCACCTGGTCAGTTCACCAGATGTAAACAGCCGCTTCAGAGAGATTGATAAAAATATAGTGCAAAAAATATATTTTATGTCCTAAAAATATGCAATTGTTTGTGGTAAACACAAGAACGTATAAGGAAAAAGCTGTTTGCAAACTCTCTGTTAGGTACAAAATTACTACCCTTGGAAATCCACCAATTATAGGCACACAACTCTTAATGTGCTGAAATACATGCGCGTTGCAAGATTCTGCATAAGAGAACCCATTAGCAGTCGCACACTGACTTGTTGCTCATGAACAAGTTGTTTGATGAGCGTTCATTTGCCTTTGTCTTGTATTACTACACAAACGTACTGTATGTAACTGCCTGTTTTGATAGCAAGTAATTATTGCCATGTATTAGCATCATGGAATAGACATAATGCAATAATAGCAGCTTCATTGCCCAACCTTGATCATGTGCCAACCGCTGTTTAAAGAGATTGTCACTACACATCAAGTTTCCTCAAAATCAGTTCCCCAGATGTTTCCTGGAACCATCCAAAGCTTTATTGGGAATGCGGACTCTCCCCAATCCGATGGAAAGCATTCATGGTTAATTGCTTTGGGTTAATCACCACATAACCTGTATGTTATTTACCCACACCCGTACCTTATTGTTGTTGGCTAACACAGGTGATGGATCAGTAATTGCCATAATCTATCCTCAAGCAGAACTATTGATGTCCAACCAACCCATGGTTGGTTATCAAATATTAATCTCTCTGTTTTTGGTGCCATTCTTATCCACCACCAGCTCTAATTATTACACCAGTTTTGTTACTTGTATTGTGCATCTGTACATTTCACAAGTTATGCAAAATGTCTAAACCAGAGATGGTATCGGTATGAAACTTGCTGGTTAAACCAACTCCAATAGACCAACAATTCTTCGTCTATAAACTAATTTCTTAGAGATAACATCATAATAAAACTTCAGTGTACGACCACAAATAATTGCTTCTCCTTCTGCCTTGTGTCTGTCCCGCCTCCTTATTTCCCCATCCAAATTATCTGTATTACTATTTCTTTCCTTTTTCTGCGCCGACTAATTGATTATAGCCAAACTCTCTCTCCTACCAAACTCTCTCTCCTACCAAACTCTCCCTCCTACCAAACTCTCCCTCCCACCAAGATCTCTCTCTCCTACCAAACTCTCTCTCTCCTACCAAACTCTCTCTCCTACCAAACTCTCTCTCCTACCAAACTCCCTCTCCTACCAAACTCTCTCTCTCCTACCAAACTCTCTCTCCTACCAAACTCTCTCTCCTACCAAACTCTCTCTCCTACCAAACTCTCCCTCCTACCAAACTCTCTCTTACCAAACTCTCTCTCCTACCAAACTCTCTCTCTCCTACCAAACTCTCTCTCCTACCAAACTCCCTCTCCTACCAAACTCCCCCTCCTACCAAACTCTCCCTCCTACCAAACTCTCTCTTACCAAACTCTCTCTCCTACCAAACTCTCTCTCCTACCAAACTCTCTCTCCTACCAAACTCTCTCTCCTACCAAACTCTCCCTCCTACCAAACTCTCTCTTACCAAACTCTCTCTCCTACCAAACTCTCTCTCTCCTACCAAACTCTCTCTCCTACCAAACTCCCTCTCCTACCAAACTCCCCCTCCTACCAAACTCTCCCTCCTACCAAACTCTCTCTTACCAAACTCTCTCTCCTACCAAACTCTCTCTCCTACCAAACTCTCTCTCCTACCAAACTCTCTCTCCTACCAAACTCTCCCTCCTACCAAACTCTCTCTTACCAAACTCTCCCTCCTACCAAACTCTCTCTTACCAAACTCTCTCTCCTACCAAACTCCCTCTCCTACCAAACTCCCCCTCCTACCAAACTCTCCCTCCTACCAAACTCTCTCTTACCAAACTCTCTCTCCTACCAAACTCTCTCTCCTACCAAACTCTCTCTCCTACCAAACTCTCTCTCCTACCAAACTCTCCCTCCTACCAAACTCTCTCTTACCAAACTCTCTCTCCTACCAAACTCTCTCTCCTACCAAACTCTCTCTCCTACCAAACTCTCTCTCCTACCAAACTCTCCCTCCTACCAAACTCTCTCTTACCAAACTCTCTCTCCTACCAAACTCTCTCTCTCCTACCAAACTCTCTCTCCTACCAAACTCTCCCTCCTACCAAACTCTCTCTCCTACCAAACTCTCTCTCCTACCAAACTCTCTCTCCCACCAAACTCTCTCTCTCCTACCAAACTCCCTCTCCTACCAAACTCTCTCTCTCCTACCAAACTCTCTCTCCTACCAAACTCTCTCTCTCCTACCAAACTCTCTCTCCTACCAAATCCTCTCTCCTACCAAACTCCCCCTCCTACCAAACTCCCCCTCCTACCAAACTCTTTCTCCTACCAAACTCTCCCTCCTACCAAACCCTCTCCTACCAAACTCTCCCTCCTACCAAACTCTCTCCTACCAAACTCTCTCTCCTACCAAACTCTCTCTCCTACCAAACTCTCTCCTACCGAACTCTCTCTCCTACCAAACTCTCCTTCTGTCCCAACATCTCCATAGTGTCCTTGTCTATGTTCTCATACTCTCTCCCCTTACCCTGCAAATTTCAAGTCTCTAGCATGATTAGATGGCCCCAGCACCTTGAAAAAATGCTACCTTCACATAAAGTGACATTCTACTGGAGTTGTTTTTCCTTGGAGGTGCAACTCCTGTAGTTAGTTGTGATTAGAGAACCAATATTGAAGCAGACAAGTGCAGGTGTGCTAAGAAACCCAGAAACCTACATATAAGTAAGCCAGCCCCTCAGAAAGACACTTAATCAAGTTTGCTACTCGTCTGCTCAAAATAACTCATTGGAAATACTGTACTACCCTTATTCCTTATATAAATAACGGCAACATTGTACATATTAGCTTTGAGCTAGTTGTGCTAGTGAACACGTGTGTTTTAGCTTTCATATCTCATCTTTTGTTAAGAACAACTAAACCTAGTTAGCTTTATGCTAAGCTTTGTGTGTTTGGTTGCTCGCTATTTCTTACTTCTAGTGTCGGTTGGTGTGAGAACTCAGTAATAGCTTCAGAGAACTCTGTTGCTGGTCCAGTGGACATGGAAGTTGGTTGACATGCTCATATCTTAGTAAAGATGTTAAAAAGCTGAAAATAACATTACCAGTTATCTGCCGACAACCATTCCTACAAACAATCATTACTTGTACCATACTAGCTCTCTTTGCCAGCACACAATCTGTACTTGTTTTTATAAATACTTTTTTCATCTTATGATTAGATATTGGTAGAGCCATGTTGATTACCGACAAATCCCAACACTGCACCTACGAGGTTTGGCTGATATTTCCTTTGGCACTCAGCACTTCACCAAACAACGCCCAAATAGTACAGACAGAACTCTAGCCTCTTTGATACAGAACACAGCCCCAGAACACAGTCCCAGAACACAGTCCCAGAACACAGTCCCAGAACATAGTCCCAGAACGTAGTCCCAAAACACAGTCCCGGAACACAACAAACATTATTTCAGTTTCCTAATGGAGGCCATTATGACATTGTTCAAAAACTGTAGTGGCCTGTAAACAGCACTCAAAACACAATGGCCCAATTAAATATACATGAAACCTCGGGCTAATTTTCTGATAATAAATACCATACTTTTTTTCAACCATTTTGATGAATAATGAAAATAAAAGTTGAAACACTTGCCGAAGTACCAGCTCGATATTTGATGTTGTGAGAATAAAAGTGCATATTTAGAGTCTTAGATACTTTTACCAATTTTTTACTGTTTTGGGGGAAACTGTGATACGTCAAATTTAGGCAGTAACAACGGGCTTTAGCAGGCTTGTCATATCTAAACAAAGACCACTCCATTATAAGTTAGATGTTGATCTTTTGGTAAGCAATTTCTATGGTTTATGGTTTTATGGTTCTGGAATTTCGAGTAACTTCTTCAGATGTGCTTGTAACAGTGCAAGCCCAACTTCTTCATCCAAGTTATCAATTTATACATTTTAATGTTTTGTTACAATTAATATATTTTATAAAGCTAAGGAAAAAGCACTAATGCATATAACATTCAATCAATCAACGACTATGTTTTCTCTCAACAGACATCCACAATGAGCACTAGTAGCTCTAGTAGGGGACTAGGCACTGACCATTGCATGTATCCATTGCAGAAGATGCTGAAGTTTATGGTGGAGCTAAACTGGGATTTTGTCACAGTAATAATCTCAGATGATGAGCTTGGCAAAAAAAGCCTAAAAGTTTTTGAAGAGCTCAGTGCCGAATACTACATGTGTGTAGACCAAGTTGTATGGATACAAAGTAATAGAGAACTGCCCCTGCAAACTATCCGTACGAAAGGAGTTGTCCTTTTTGGTTCTGAAGCAATCGGTAGGTTGTGATGTCATATTAGGTTACTTTCTAGCTGACTCATCTTAAGGTTTTTTTTCTATATCCTTGAACGCTTCATATTTTGGTTCATTACATAATATGATCACATTGAATCCTTAGTTAGCCAACACACGGTTCATTACATAATATGATCACATTGAATCCTTAGTTAGCCAACACTGGGTTCATTACATAATATGATCACATTGGATCCTTAGTTAGCCAACACCCAGTTCATTACATAATATGATCACATTGAATCCTTAGTTAGCCAACACTGGGTTCATTACATAATATGATCACATTGAATCCTTAGTTAGCCAACACTGGGTTCATTACATAATATGATCACATTGAATCCTTAGTTAGCCAACACTGGGTTCATTACATAATATGATCACATTGAATCCTTAGTTAGCCAACACCCAGTTCATTACATAATATGATCACATTGAATCCTTAGTTAGCCAACACCCAGTTCATTACATAACATGATCACGTTGAATCCTTAGTTAGCCAACACCCAGTTCATTACATAATATGACCACGTTGGATCCTTAGTTAGCCAACACCCAGTTCATTACATAATATGATCACATTGAATCCTTAGTTGGCCAACACTGGGTTCATTACATAATATGATCACATTGGATCCTTAGTTAGCCAACACTGGGTTCATTACATAATATGATCACATTGAATCCTTAGTTAGCCAACACCCAGTTCATTACATAATATGATCACATTGGATCCTTAGTTAGCCAACACACGGTTCATTACATAATATGATCACATTGAATCCTTAGTTAGCCAACACCCGGTTCATTACATAATATTATCACATTGAATCCTTGGTTAGCCAAACCCCCAGTTCATTGCATAATATGATCACATTGAATCCTTAGTTGGCCAACAACCAGTTCATTACATAATATGATCACATTGAATCCTTAGTTAGCCAACACTGGGTTCATTACATAATATGTTCACATTGGATCCTTAGTTAGCCAACACCCAGTTCATTACATAATATGATCACATTGAATCCTTAGTTAGCCAACACTGGGTTCATTACATAATATGATCACATTGAATCCTTAGTTAGCCAACACCCAGTTCATTACATAATATGATCACATTGAATCCTTAGTTAGCCAACACCTGGTTCATTACATAATATGTTCACATTGGATCCTTAGTTAGCCAACACCCAGTTCATTACATAATATGATCACATTGAATCCTTAGTTAGCCAACACTGGGTTCATTACATAATATGATCACATTGAATCCTTAGTTAGCCAACACTGGGTTCATTACATAATATGATCACATTGAATCCTTAGTTAGCCAACACTGGGTTCATTACATAATATGATCACATTGAATCCTTAGTTAGCCAACACCTGGTTCATTACATAATATGATCACATTGAATCCTTAGTTAGCCAACACTGGGTTCATTACATAATATGATCACATTGAATCCTTAGTTAGCCAACACTGGGTTCATTACATAATATGATCACATTGAATCCTTAGTTAGCCAACACTGGGTTCATTACATAATATGATCACATTGAATCCTTAGTTAGCCAACACACGGTTCATTACATAATATGATCACATTGAATCCTTAGTTAGCCAACACTGGGTTCATTACATAATATGATCACATTGAATCCTTAGTTAGCCAACACTGGGTTCATTACATAATATGATCACATTGAATCCTTAGTTAGCCAACACACGGTTCATTACATAATATGATCACATTGAATCCTTAGTTAGCCAACACTGGGTTCATTACATAATATGATCACATTGAATCCTTAGTTAGCCAACACTGGGTTCATTACATAATATGATCACATTGAATCCTTAGTTAGCCAACACCCAGTTCATTACATAATATGATCACATTGAATCCTTAGTTAGCCAACACTGGGTTCATTACATAATATGATCACATTGAATCCTTAGTTAGCCAATACACGGTTCATTACATAATATGATCACATTGGATCCTTAGTTAGCCAACACCTGGTTCATTACATAATATGATCACATTGAATCCTTAGTTAGCCAACACCTGGTTCATTACATAATATGATCACATTGAATCCTTAGTTAGCCAACACTGAGTTCATTACATAATATGATCACATTGAATCCTTAGTTAGCCAACACCCGGTTCATTACATAATATGATCACATTGAATCCTTAGTTAGCCAACACACGGTTCATTACATAATATGATCACATTGAATCCTTAGTTAGCCAACACTGGGTTCATTACATAATATGATCACATTGAATCCTTAGTTAGCCAACACTGGGTTCATTACATAATATGATCACATTGAATCCTTAGTTAGCCAACACTGGGTTCATTACATAATATGATCACATTGAATCCTTAGTTAGCCAACACCCAGTTCATTACATAATATGATCACATTGAATCCTTAGTTAGCCAACACCCGGTTCATTACATAATATTATCACATTGAATCCTTGGTTAGCCAAACCCCCAGTTCATTGCATAATATGATCACATTGAATCCTTAGTTGGCCAACAACCAGTTCATTACATAATATGATCACATTGAATCCTTAGTTAGCCAACACTGGGTTCATTACATAATATGATCACATTGAATCCTTAGTTAGCCAACACCCAGTTCATTACATAATATGATCACATTGAATCCTTAGTTAGCCAACACCTGGTTCATTACATAATATGTTCACATTGGATCCTTAGTTAGCCAACACCCAGTTCATTACATAATATGATCACATTGAATCCTTAGTTAGCCAACACTGGGTTCATTACATAATATGATCACATTGAATCCTTAGTTAGCCAACACACGGTTCATTACATAATATGATCACATTGAATCCTTAGTTAGCCAACACTGGGTTCATTACATAATATGATCACATTGGATCCTTAGTTAGCCAACACCCAGTTCATTACATAATATGATCACATTGAATCCTTAGTTAGCCAACACTGGGTTCATTACATAATATGATCACATTGAATCCTTAGTTAGCCAACACTGGGTTCATTACATAATATGTTCACATTGCATCCTTAGTTAGCCAACACCCAGTTCATTACATAATATGATCACATTGAATCCTTAGTTAGCCAACACTGGGTTCATTACATAATATGATCACATTGAATCCTTAGTTAGCCAACACTGGGTTCATTACATAATATGTTCACATTGGATCCTTAGTTAGCCAACACCCAGTTCATTACATAATATGATCACATTGAATCCTTAGTTAGCCAACACTGGGTTCATTACATAATATGATCACATTGAATCCTTAGTTAGCCAACACTGGGTTCATTACATAATATGATCACATTGAATCCTTAGTTAGCCAACACTGGGTTCATTACATAATATGTTCACATTGGATCCTTAGTTAGCCAACACCCAGTTCATTACATAATATGATCACATTGAATCCTTAGTTAGCCAACACTGGGTTCATTACATAATATGATCACATTGAATCCTTAGTTAGCCAACACCTGGTTCATTACATAATATGTTCACATTGGATCCTTAGTTAGCCAACACCCAGTTCATTACATAATATGATCACATTGAATCCTTAGTTAGCCAACACTGGGTTCATTACATAATATGATCACATTGAATCCTTAGTTAGCCAACACTGGGTTCATTACATAATATGATCACATTGAATCCTTAGTTAGCCAACACTGGGTTCATTACATAATATGATCACATTGAATCCTTAGTTAGCCAACACCCAGTTCATTACATAATATGACCACGTTGAATCCTTAGTTGGCCTACACTGGGTTTGCAAATTTGTTGTAAACCAAACAGTATGGTAATAATCCCCTGAGACGTTTACTAGCAGTATACTAACCTTTCACTTCCAACTCTTACCTTGTGCACACATTTGGAGGTGTACAATTACTGAGTGAAAATCGCTGGGAGGACAAAGTGTGGGTGACTTCCTTAAATGTCTCTGGAATTGAGGTCAAGGACACAAAAGTATACTCAGTTGTGCGTGCGACTCAGGAACCTATTGTGGAGGCACTAAGTGGGATACAGGAAGCTCTAAACATCACTTTATCTGTGACGGAATGTGTAGGTGGGAATAACTGTGTGCAAAAGTGCTGCAACGCTGTATGTAAAGCTGTATTACATGTGTGTTGTATTGTATTACTTGTATGTAATACTGTATTACATGTGTGTTGTATTGTATTACTTGTAAGTAATGCTGTATTACATATGTGTTGTATTGTATTACTTGTATGTAACCCTGTATTACATGTGTGTTGTATTGTATTACTCGTATGTAACACTGTATTACATGTGTGTTGTATTGTATTACTTGTATGTAATACTGTATTACACGTGTGTTGTATTGTATTACTTGTATGTAATACTGTATTACATGTCTGTTGTACTGTATTACTTGTATGTAATACTGTATTACATGTGTGTTGTAATGTATTACTTGTATGTAATACTGTATTACATGTGTGTTGTACTGTATTACTTGTATGTAATACTGTATTACACGTGCGTTGCATTGTATTACTTGTATCAGGTATGTAATACTGTATTACACGTGTGTTGTATTGTATAACTTGTATGTAACACTGTATTACATATGCACTACATTGTGTTGAATTTATGAACATTGTATTTCATGAGTGTTATATGTATGTTGTGTGTATAATATGTAATGTGACACTGTAGTAATTGAATGTTACATTATGTTACATTTATCTTACACCGTATGGCTTGTCTAGTACATACCTACCACACTGTATTGCATACGTTACATGCTTTAGACAGCCTCGCAGAATGCCTGGGGGAAGAGACATTTAGAGCTGCCCTCATACAGAACATAGAAAGGACTGCTGGCTCCAAAAGAAAACACTCTGTCACATACAGTGTCCACATTAACTCTGCCATAGACAAAGATACTGAGGTAACGAAACTGTATTACAGGTCATATAAATAATCTAGATTGCTCGTCTGTAGTCGCGAGTAACTTCTAGCTGTGGTTTAGATATCATTTGTCAACAATTGCCAACTCTTTGCGAAAGAGTGCGATTTGTACATCCATGTTGTGTGGGAGACCCTAAGGGTTTTTCATCTAACCACAGTCTAGTCGTTAGTGCTGGTGAGTACAGACATACTTTAATAGCTTAGTAAACATGACAAGTATTAACTAGTAATTATGACACGTATTAACTAGTAAATATGACAAGTATTAACTAGTAAATATGACAAGTATTAACTAGTAAATATGACAAGTATTAACTAGTAATTATGACAAGTATTAACTAGTAAATATGACAAGTATTAACTAGTAAATATGACAAGTATTAGCTAGTAATTATGACACGTATTAACTAGTAAATATGACAAGTATTAACTAGTAAATATGACAAGTATTAACTAGTAAATATGACAAGTATTAACTAGTAATTATGACACGTATTAACTAGTAAATATGACAAGTATTAACTAGTAAATATGACAAGTATTAACTAGTAAATATGACAAGTATTAACTAGTAAATATGACAAGTATTAACTAGTAAATATGACAAGTATTAACTAGTAAATATGACAAGTATTAGCTAGTAAATATGACAAATATTAGCTAGTAAATATGACAAGTATTAACTAGTAAATATGACAAGTATTAACTAGTAAATATGACAAGTATTAACTAGTAAATATGACAAGTATTAACTAGTAAATATGACAAGTATTAACTAGTAAATATGACAAGTATTAACTAGTAAATATGACAAGTATTAACTAGCTAATACAACTTCACTCTAAGATGTTTTGAGAAACTATAATTATGCGTAACAGCGTTATCAATAACAATTATTTAGGTGATAGTTTTTTTGTCAATTTTCGTATTATCAAGTTTTGTTGTTTGGCAATTTTTCCATCAATGAAATGGGAATGTTTTCACAACTGTTAAAACAAACAACTTGTACTTGAATGGTGTTCGAAACAGCAATGCCGTTAAATCAGAGTTGGTGTATTAATTAATGTGTCCGGCGATTAAGTACAACTACTAGGTATAACTACTGGGTATAACTACCGGGTATGGCTACTGGGTATTATTACTGAGCACGACTACTGGGTATCGCTACCGGATACGACATTGGGTACTATTACTGGGTACGGCTACTGGGTACTACTACTGGGTATGACTATTGGGTATGACGACTGGGTATGACTACTGGGTGCGACTACTGGGTGCTACTACTGGGTATGACTACTGGTTACGACTACTGGGTATGGCTACTGGGTACTACTGGGTATGGCTACTGGGTACAACTGAGTATGACTACTGGGTATAACTACTGGGTACTACTTGGTATGACTATTGGGTATTACTGGGTATGGCTACTGGGTACGATTACTGGGTATGACTACTGGGTACTGCTACTTGGTTTGACAACTTAGTATGACTACTGGGTATAACTACTGGGTACTACTGGATACGACTACTTGGTATGGCTACTGGGTATTACTACTTGGTATTACTGGGTACGACTACTGGGTATGACTACTGGGTATGTCGACTGGGTATGACAACTGGGTACGACTACTGGGTGCTACTACTGGGTACGACTACTGGATACGACTACTGGGTATGGCTACTGGGTACGACTACTGAGTATGATTACTGGGTATAACTACTGGGTATAACTACTGGGTACGACTACTGGGTATGACTACTAGATATGACTACTGGGTATGCCTACTGGGTATGACTACTGGGTATGATTACTGGATGCTACTATTGGGTACGACTACTGGCTATGACTACTGGGTACGACTACTGAGTATGACTACTGGGTATAAGTACTGGGTACTACTGGGTGTGGTTACTGGGTACGACTACTGGGTATAACTAATGGGTACTACTGGGTATGACTACTGGGTACTACTGGGTATAACTACTGGGTACGACTACTGGGTATGACTACTAGGTATGACTACTGGGTATGGCTGCTGGGTATGACTACTGGGTATTACTGGGTATGCCTACTGGGTATGACTACTGGGTATGATTACTGGATGCTACTATTGGGTACGACTACTGGCTATGACTACTGGGTACGACTACTGAGTATGACTACTGGGTATAAGTACTGGGTACTACTGGGTGTGGTTACTGGGTACGACTACTGGGTATAACTAATGGGTACTACTGGGTGTGACTACTGGGTATAACTACTGCGTACTACTGGGTATGACTACTGGTTATGACTACTGAGTATGACTGCTGGGTATAACTACTGGGTACTACTGGGTATGACTACTGGGTATGACTACTGGGTATGGCTATTGGATACGACTACTGGGTACGACTACTGGGTATGGCTACTGGGTATGGCTACTGGGTATGACTACTGGGTACGACTACTGGGTATGGCTACTGGGTATGACTACTGGGTATGACTACTGGGTATGACTACTGGGTACCGCTACTCGGCATGACACCTGAGAATGACTACTTGGTATGATGACTGAGAATGACTACTTGGTATGATGACTGAGTACAACAGAAGGATTTGAATACATCTAGAATGTGCTGACATGCCTTGGCCACCATCACATGCAGGCAGCGCTTATTGTTATATAAAGTATTGTATTATCCACAGGTGGCTCAAATCTCTTCAGATGTTGCTGTGATAGCTCCTGCTGACTTGAGCGCTGAAGCATCTTTGTGTGATCTAAATTGTACTAGTAAATGTGGTCACCTAAACCACAGGAAGTTTGTCTACATCCCTGGAGATAGAGTCATAATGGTGGGCATCAGCGTAATGGGGTAAGGTTACTTCTGCGATACAGTTAAGAAATTTACTCAAGATGATTCTCATTTTCCTATTCATTGATATTGATTGATCGCAAAATCAATCTCTGATTATTAGCTACAATTTTCCAATATATAATTCAAATTTCTCTGCTTTGGTTGAAAATTATAAGCATGAGATTGCATTATGGTGGATTGGAGTTTAGTCTCAATCATAGAAATGGTAAGCTTGAAACATTACAGAAAAGAATAACAATAAAAAATTCCATTTACTCAAACAAAATTGCAATTGCCAAATTTAAAAAAACTAAGACAAAATAGTCATTGCTAATGGCTATTAAATAAAAGATAGTTTTTAATCGAGTTAATCTTTTGTGGAAATTGTTTGCCTGATTGTAAAAATAACGCTATTAAATCACAGCCTCAGGTAAGAAGTTGTAGTACTGTGTTAAGAGATCAATGTACTGTGTTAAGAGATCAATGCACTGTGGTAAGACATCAATGTACTGATGTAAGACATCGATTTCCTTTGGTAAGACATCAATGTAACAAAGTAAGACATCAATGTGCCATAACCAAAAATTGTGTCAAATGCCGTGTTGCAGGCCAGGTTTAGACAGCGATGGACACTGCAAGGATATGACAAATACACCATTACTTTGTAGCACTGCAGTCCTCAATGTATTCCAGTACCTGAAGGATGTGAAAGTGAATGACTCTAAAACTGGGCTGCTCCTAGTAGATGCATGTGGAGGCAAAGTTGCCTTATCCAACTACATTTATGGTATTTTGGTTGGCTCTATCAAGATCTGCAATCAGTATGGAAGATGTCTTGATCCAAAGAGAATAATTACTTTTGTTGGACCAAGTCCAAGCGGTTATACTAGACATGTAAGTATTTTGTCACCCCCCCTTGGGTCCACTGTGAAAATTTCTGTGACCATTAATTGGATTGCTCACATATTTTTTCTAGAAACTTCCACAAATGAAATCTATGTTCTCTCCGTAGTTGTGACAATAGCAAATGTTTTCTGACAAAAGGAGTTATGCTCTCTATGAAGGCATCTTATCATAGCTACTACTTGAGAGTGTGCACATGACTGTTTTCAATAAAAATTACATTCGGCTAAAAGAAAGAGTTAGTTCAACAGGCAGCTGATATTTATTAGGGCTATCATCAAATCGAGTTATGCTCATTTTCCAGTTTTATTTCTGCATTCCACTGCTGCAGCTCTGAGACTAGAAATAACTATTACATTGGGCAACTTTTTGATAAAAAATATAATTTATTGGCGAGACTAGATTTTTATATGGGACTGTCAAAGGACCTAATTTTTTCTGCCTCCTTTTTCCTCCCTTGGCATACACTGTCCCCTTCCTTGCCCCTACTGTCTCCTCTCTTGTCCCCTACCGTCCCCTTCCTTATCCCCTACTGTCTCCTTCCTTGTCCTCCATTGTCTCCTACCTTATCCTCTACTGTCTCCTTCCTTATCCTCTACTGTCTCCAACCTTGTCCTCTACTGTCTCCTCCCTTGTCCTCTACTGTCTCCAACGTTGTCATCTACTGTCTCCTCCCTTGTCCTCTACTGTCTCCAACCTTGTCATGTACTGTCTCCTACCTTGTTTTCTACTGCCTCGTACCTGGTTTTCTACTGCCTCCATCCTTGTCCTCTACTGCCTCCTACCTTGTCCTCTACTGTCTCCAACCTTGTCCTCCATTGTCTCCAACTTTGCCCTCTACTGCTTCCTATCTTGTTTTCTACTGCCGCCAACCTTGTCCTCTACTGCCTCGTAACTTGTTTTCTACTGGTTCCTATCTTTCCATCTACTGCTTCTTTCCTTGTCCTCTACTGCCTCCTACCTTGTCCTCTACTTCCTCTTACCTCGTCCCCTACTGCTTCCATCCTTGTCCTCCACTGTCTCCTCCCTTGTCCTTCCTGCTTCTTCCCTTGTTGTCTATTGTCTCCCACCTTGTCCTCTACTGTCTCCTCCCTTGTCCTCTACTGTCTCCAACCTTGTCCTCCACTGTCTCCTCCCTTGTCCTTCCTGCTTCCTACCTTGTCCTCTATTGTCTCCCACCTTGTCCTCTACTGCTCTCTTTCTTGTCCTCTACTGCTTCCGTCCTTGTCCTCCACTGTCTCCTCCCTTGTCCTTCCTGCTTCTTCTCTTGTTCTCTACTGCATTCTCCCCTTTCTCCTCCCATAATCCTAAACCGTAGTTGGGTGAGCTCTCGATAGCAGTTTATCTTAAATATCTTTCTCACTTCATGCTAATTTTCACTTAACGACTGGTTTGACCCTCTTTTGTATATTTTGCCTAAGAATCCATAAGCTAGAATAATTTCCTCATGTACCTTACATGCTACTCTACCAAACGTAGTTAGCTTAATCTTAGTACAATGATGATGCATTAATCATTTCTTTAATGATGAAAACTTTCAATAGAGGTTCAATACCCAGGGATACCTTCTCTCGCATTAGACCGGAATATCTCTTTTTTTATCTTACTGACATAATGTGTGAGTGTCACATAGCCAGTTTGGTCCAAGTGAGTAATATAACTACATGTGCTTTGTTGCTAGATTCAACCAATGATGAGGGAGATGCAGATTGTACAGATAACTTTTGGATCGTCAGCCATTGAGTTAAATGACCAGAGTGAGTTTCTTTACCTGCTCAGGACCAACCCATCCGATGACCGTCAGGTCCATTTCATGCATCAGTTACTGCTTGAAATAAATAGGAAGTCTGGTGGGTCAGTTAGTGCCGTCAACATTATCTATACTGATGGACTGTATGGCAGATCTGCTGCCCAGGTAGGTGTGCTCGTACATCAGTGCATCAGCTCATTCACATATTTTTGACGTTTGTAAGTTGTTTTTGTAAATTTTTGTATTATTCACTAACTTTAGGTAAAGTTTAATACCAGCAAATCTTTGTTCGCTCTCCTCCACTTCAACTACTTTTTTTCTCCATCCCCTCTCCTTACCTCTCTCTCCACCCCTATTGCACTCCCTTGCCACCCCCTCTCCACCCCTATTCCACTCCCTCGCCACCCCCTCTCCTCCCCCACTCCACATCCTCTCCACCCCACTCCACTCCCTCTCTACCCCCTCTTCACCCACTCTCAACCCACTCTCCACCCACTCTTCACCCACTCTCCACCCACTCTCCACCCACTCTCCACCCACTCTCCAACCATCAGCTGTTTCCTGAATATTCACCAATTGGTAACTGACTTTTTAGTTCCTCAACACAACATTGAGCGAAGCTGGTAAGTATGTGAGTTTGTACCAACCTGTCAATGATACTGACAGCAAACAAAACAACAGTTACATCCAGGTGGTAGATGATCTACTCAAGAATAAAGACGTTAGAATTACAATTCTGTTTCTTGATGAGGAGGTGAGAATGATTTGATGCAAGTGACTGGTTAAGTTATAGCCTGATATTCCTGTTTGGTATATTACATATTTGTGTTGTATAGTATATATTTTTGTTGTATAGTATATACTTGTGTTGTATAGTATATACTTGTGTTGTATAGTATATACTTGTGTTGTATAGTATATACTTGTGTTGTATAGTATACACTTGTGTTGTATAGTATATACTTGTGTTGTATAGTATATACTTGTGTTGTATAGTATATACTTGTGTTGTATAGTATATACTTGTGTTGTATAGTATATACCTGTGTTGTATAGTATACACTTGTGTTGTATAGTATATACTTGTGTTGTATAGTATATACCTGTGTTGTATAGTATATACCTGTGTTGTATAGTATATACTTGTGTTGTATAGTATATACTTGTGTGGTATAGTATATACTTGTGTTGTATAGTATATACTTGTGTTGTATAGTATATACTTGTGTGGTATAGTATATACTTGTGTTGTATAGTATATACTTGTGTTGCATAGTACATACTTGTGTTGTATAGTATATACTTGTGTTGTATAGTATATACTTGTGTTGTATAGTATACACTTGTGTGGTATAGTATATACTTGTGTTGTATAGTATATACTTGTGTTGTATAGTATATACTTGTGTTGTATAGTATATACTTGTGTTGTATAGTATATACTTGTGTTGTATAGTATATACCTGTGTTGTATAGTATATACCTGTGTTGTATAGTATATACTTGTGTTGTATAGTATATACTTGTGTTGTATAGTATATACTTGTGTTGTATAGTATATACCTGTGTTGTATAGAATATACTTGTGTTGTATAGTATATACTTGTGTTGTATAGTATATACTTGTGCTGCATAGTATATACCTGTGTTGTATAGTATATACTTGTGTTGTATAGTATATACCTGTGTTGTATAGTATATACTTGTGTTGTATAGTATATACCTGTGTTGTATAGTATATACTTGTGTTGTATAGTATATACCTGTGTTGTATAGTATATACATGTGTTGTATAGTATATACTTGTGTTGTATAGTATATACATGTGTTGTATAGTATATACTTGTGTTGTATAGTATATACCTGTGTTGTATAGTATATACTTGTGTTGTATAGTATATACTTGTGTTGTATAGTATATACTTGTGTTGTATAGTATATACATGTGTTGTATAGTATATACTTGTGTTGTATAGTATATACTTGTGTTGTATAGTATATACTTGTGTTGTATGGTATATACTTGTGTTGTATGGTATATACTTGTGTTGTATAGTATACACTTGTGTTGTATAGTATATACCTGTGTTGTATAGTATATACTTGTGTTGTATAGTATATACTTGTGTTGTATAGTATATACTTGTGTTGTATAGTATATACTTGTGTTGTATAGTATATACTTGTGTTGTATAGTATATACTTGTGTTGTATAGTATATACCTGTGTTGTATAGTATTTACCTGTGTTGCACACTATATACCTGTGTTGTATACTATATATACCTCATACACATATATGCTGCATAAATTCGTGTTTGAAATATATTGTTTCAGACAGTTTTTGAGCTATTGAATGCTGCGAAAGAAAAAGAGAAAGAATGGCGAGAGCGGGGAAATATCTTCATATTTAGTGACACTGGCACAACAAACTTGAAAAAAATGAAGGATGGGGGATTTGAGGAAATTGTTAGAGGCAGCTTTGTGATCAACTTTAATGCAGATTTCAATGTATGTGTGTATGTACATCTATGCTTGCTCACATTGATATTACCTGGCGACAAGTTACATGTTAACTGGTGATATTGTAACGGTTTTCCCTGCATCTAGGGTCCACTGTCACAGGTACTTGCAAGAGTGCTATAATGGTTTTACTTGTCTCTATTTAACGTGGTCGCGTGGCAGTAGAATGACAAAGCAATGTTGGCCCATCCTGCGCTGGATAGAACCGGATGCTGCTAACAAGCAGGCACAACTGTGTTCAGGCAACCGGCCACACAGATATCACAAGGTTGATGGGGTAACAATGGTTTATTGCTACTCACACAAAAAATAACAATGTCTAAATGAACGCACATAAAAGTAATGGCAAGGATAGGATAGGCAAGGATTGAGTAATCACTCAACACGGTCCACTTGCTAGTCTTTCCTGAGTCTCTGATGATCCAAGCGTCTTGTCCAAGCGCTATCTAACAACTAACTGCTAGGCTGAGATGCAAGCCTATTTATATAAGATAGACAATCAAGCAAGACTAGAAATATATGATTGGTTAATAAAAATACCCCTAGCGAGGCACAAAAGTAACAACAAGCTGGCATACTAATAATGAGTCATAACAGAGATATATGAAAGAACACTAAAGACGGGAAAGTCCTTCCTGAGCTTGGCTTAGTGCATCCGCACTCTGTGAGCCTCCAAGCGTAGCCTTCACTAGTCTCGAGTAGATGAGTATATATATATATATGTGTGTAGCACCGGCTGAAGATGAGAGGCTATACTGTGCAATTCCATTACAATATCACCGGTCAACTTACTGCCTCCAACAAAACTGTATATACCAACTTATCATGTTTGCAATATTTCCATCCCCTGTTATACTTCGTAAACATTAATATGAGCTTTTTTTACAGCTACAGCATCCGTAGTATCATGTCAGATTGCAGAAAGTGTTACTTGCCATGTGTCACCTGCTGTGTGTTACCTGCTGTGTGTCACCTGCTGTGTGTCACCTGCTGTGTGTTACCTGCCGTGTGTCACCTGCCGCGTGTCACCTGCCGTGTGTCACCTGCCATGTGTCACCTGCTGTGTGTCACCTGCCATGTTTCACCTGCTGTGTGTCACCTGCTGTGTGTCACCTGCCGTGTGTCACCTGCCGTATGTCACCTACCGTGTGTCACCTGCCGTGTGTCACCTGCCCTGTATCATCTGCCGTGTGTTACCTGCTTTTTCATTTAAACGATATAACACAGTTTAGAAATATTATGAAACAGTACTTTTTTGTAATTAGTTTTTGTCTCACATCTCGCTCTATTGCATATTGTACCAATGAGCAGGGTTTGTATAGCGCCATATTGTGGTAGATTTTGATGCACACTAGTAGTGAACAGGTCGTTTACTCTAGAACCTTGCGAGACAATGCGCTAGACTTTTACCCACAGCGTTCGGTTAACAGCTGTTGGGTGGAAAGTCCTACTGTGCCGGTGGCATAGTGAGCAGGGCCGGTAGTGACCCCTGCAGGGTCGGTAGTGACCCCTACCGACCCGGTATAGCTGTACTGGGCCGGCACAAGATGGCCGACATAGATGAGGATCCTCAAAAGTGTGTAGGAGCTTAGTCAAGGTCGAGAACAGGAAGTACTTACCCTTAGATTACCGACTCCATGGACCCAACTCTATATACAGCCTGGGAGCCTTGCAGGACTACTCATTGGACAATAAGGAGAAAGGACTCCGCCCTTAGCCAATTGGCACCTCCCTTAATTAATCATACTGCTTTGTTGATTGGCTACTTATTTATATAATCAATTGTATTGGCTAATCTGCTTCCTGTGCATTGATTGTTATATGTTTTGTGCTTATCAGCTCTCCTATAAAAGGAGAGCACACACTGTTACTCTTTGCATTCATTACAATGTTGCCATGGCATATACTCTTATATTGCTAAACCCTAGAGGAATAATTACCCTCAGGACAGCTTAGAGAATAAAGTCATTATTACAGACACTACACGGTACTGTTTGTTTGAGCCATGGGCTCTTGCCTTACCGGGTAATTCGGTTGCCCTGCACAGTTGTCACTGTCGGTCAGCACAGTGTCCCCTCTGGAGAGAGCTAGAATACTCGAGATTAGTGGATGTCCGTGGTAACAGACCGGAATCCATTACAATATTATGTGATACCAGCAGCAATGGGAGCAGGAGTGCATTATAAGAAAGTGATTATGGTATTATTGTAGAGTACAGGTCTGCTTGACAGGCTCACAAGGATGGATTATATTGAAGCTAGCAAACTCAATCCATGGCTGCGTATATACAAGGGGGAGATACAGCAGTGCAAAGAGAGAGGTAACTTCTATGGTGCATACACGAAATTGTGTGATGGCAACAGTCCTGTCTATCACCCGGAAGAGGTCGATGAACAGTTCGCTCTACACGCAATAAAGGCACTTACTGCCGCTTTCTATGCGATACAGATCATGTATATCGGAGTCAACCAATCACAACACACGAGTTTGCCCATTTCATATCGCTATGATAAATTGCTGAATGTTGAGATACTTAAAGTATTGGAGGACGAGTTGCCAACTCGACATCCCTTCTCTACAACACGCTATGGCAATGAAAATGTAGGCTATACTATAGCACACATCAAGAGCACACCACACGGCAATTTTATAGTAGAACAACAGACAGGTCGGGATTTGAACGGCGAACTGCATGGTTTTAGCTATCAGATGGAGTTTTATACAAAGTCTGGTGTATCGTCTACCATCATTAGTATCTGCTTTCACTCACCTACTGTCCACTCACCTGAAGACACCGAGCCTCTACTAGTAGCTGTGTTAGTGCTTTCCATCATTTGTCTACTAGCAATAGTAGGAGTTGTCATTGCTTTAGTTCGCCTTAGACATGGTAAGTCATGTAATTCTTTAGCGCTTACATCAAATTCCAGATCATAATTGACTGCTTATCGTACATGGCTATGCCATGTGGTGCATAGCTGGCTGTGTGCCAACACCATTGTACAATACTAGGTATTGTAGCATTTTATTAAGATATGATAGATTGTTGTGTACAGGAGCTTTTGTACCTAGACAACTTTATATGAAGCCAATCAGGTCAAGAATGTTTCCAGAAATGTCAAAAATAAAAAGTGAGTGCAAAAGTTTTTTATTTGCAAACCAGCAATTGAAAAATTATATCACATAACTACATGCGGGCATAACTAATACTGGGCGGTCACGGTTGAACCGATCACGACTGGGTGGCAACAGCTAGGCTGTCACAGCTGGCGGGTCAAAGTTGAACTGTTACAGCTGGGTGGTCATTGCTGGGCGATCACGGTTGTTTGGACACGGGGATTGTTCTCAGCTGGACAATCACAGCTGGGCAGTCACGACTGGGCTATCACAGTTGGGTGGTCATGGCTGGGCGGTCACAGCTGGGCGGCCTCTGCTGGGCAGTCACTGCTGAGCGGTGACGGCTGGTCCGTCACCGGTGGGCATAATAAAATAAAAAATTAATATGTCAAGTCGCTGGCTAGGTGGGGTCATTCTAAAGCCCTGCGTTTGAAGCACAGTCAGCTTTGCCTCGTGGTTTTAGTTTTGACTGACCAAAAATTTAAAGGTCTAAATGCAATAAAGATGCATAAAAAGTGTTGCTGTAAAACATATTGCTTTATGCAGTACTCACTGACTTCTATTGACTACAGGCATGAGGTTGAGTTCAGAGACCTCTAGTGTGCAGTCCAACAAGATTGGCGATGGGACAGCAACTCCAAGTAGTAAGTGCATTACATCATCTTGCGGCAAGCATCTCTGGCTAGTTGTCAGTATGCTTTTTTTGTATTATGCTCTCATGCTTGTACTGTCGGCATTCTTTTTATATCTTACAGCTAGCTATTGTTCAGTTATTCATAGACCAGCGCAAACCTGGCTGAGACACTCCTCAGCAGTTTATGAATATCTAAAGCTGAATTTACATTAAGCAATTTTCTTTTGACGTTTGTTGATGCGTCTTGTCGCAAGTTTTGGTAGAGGCTCAGGGTTTTTATCGGCTGAGATGCACCAACTCTGCATTATCGGGTTTGAGTGTCAAGTCGCAGTTATTTTATATCCATGTGACACATTTAAACCAATTGTCTAATATTTTTTATTCAAGTCGTGATATAATGTAAACAATGTAAACAATAATTGTTATAAGATCAGTATGCTGCCGTGCTCAGTTCGGAAGACCATAATGTTGGCTAGACCACCGTGGTCACACAAAGCATTTCCTTCCTCCCTGGTTCTCGGCCTATCTGTTAACAAACCCCCTCACTGGCTAGGCCCTGAGAAGGAAGCAGAAGCAGAGAGGCATGTGGAACAGTTGTTGGAGCATGAACTCATAGATCCAGCCTCAGGGGCCTGGAGTTCCCCGTGGTTCTAGTAAGAAAGAAAGATGGTGCGTGGAGATTCTGTATCGACTACAGACAGTTGAACGCAGTCATTCATCAGAATGCTCACCCCCTTCCCCGCATCGATGAGAGTTTAGACGCCTTGCTAAGGAGCAAGTTCTTAAGTACCCTGGACTTGGTCAGCGGTTACTGGCAGGTTCCTCTTGATGAAGAGGCCAGTGAGCACTCTGCGTTTGCTACCCACATAGGCCTGTGGAAGGTCCTCCCTTTTGGCCTCACTTCAGCCCCGGCCACTTTTCAGCGGTTGGTGGAGAAGGTACTTCAAGGTTTCTACTGGAAAACCCTCCTGCTCTACCTTGACTACATTATTGTCATCCCTTCTGACTTTCTCGCTCACATCCAGCTCCTGGCTGAAGTCTTTCAGTGGTTACAGCAAGCCGGTTTGAAACTCAAACCCAGTAAATGTGAATTGTTCAAGCCAGAGATCTGGTATTTAGGACACGTGGTGAGCAGTACAGGAGTGGCCACAGACCCAAATAAGGTTGCTGCCATAGCGCACTGGCAAACACCAACAGAGCTGAAGGGTTTGCAAGCCTTCCTAGGTACCGTAGGGTACTACAGGCAGTACATTCCTCACTTCTCTACAGTGGCACAGCCCCTTATCCAGCTCACTAGTAAGCATGCTCCTTGGAAGTGGTTTGCCGCTCAAGAGACCTCTTTTTGGCAGCTCAAAGGAGCCATGACCTGTGCCCCTGTTCTTGACTACCTCGACCCTAAGTCACAGTACACCTTGGACACTGACGCTAGCAATGTATGTGTAGTTGCTGTGCTGTCGCAGGTACAGGAAGGTAGTGAGCAAGAGATCGCATACTATGGCAAGACGCTCAGTCCTCAGGAGGGCAACTATTGTGTGACACGGAAAGAGCTGTTCGCAGTGGTAAAGGCTGTCAAGCACTTCCGTCCCTACCTCTATGGCCAGCACTTTCGTCTTTGAACAGACCATGCTTCCCTGTTGTGGTTCAGTCGCCGCCAGGAACCCACCAGTCAGGTGGCTAGGTGGCTCGAGTTCCTCTCCGAGTTCAGGTATACCATTAAACATAGGAGTGGCCCCAGACACGGCAATGCGGATGGCTTGAGTCGTAGGTTCCCCCAGAGAGTAGGCAGTGTGGCCACATCCAGGAAAGGGATAGTGTACCCTCCAAGGCTGAGGTCCAGCAAGAGCTGACTTGTCCTTGTCAGTTCCAACTCTCACCTATTTTTGTCCGGACTCGATTCTAGTTGCAGTCACCACCACCCAGCTCAACCACCCTCTTTGTCCCTCACATATCCCCAATGACGCTCAGCCCTTCCAACTGAATGTTGACTTTGTCCGGGCTCAAAGTGAAGGTAACCACACTGTGGCTGTTGTCTATCAGGCAGTGTCTACACGGCACCCTCTCACTAAAGAGATGGCTGAACAGCTAAATTGGGGCTATGAGACTCCGGACAGATGGTGTGTTGGAGCTCCAGGTCTCTCCTAATTGTCACTCCCGGTGGTGTGCGGTCTGTCAAGCAGATTTATGTAGCAGCACTCTCTGGCAGACCCATTCTCTTGCACAGCATGGAGTGAGCAGGACTTGAAGCGCCTCCAGCTCAAATGGTACTGGCCAGGTATGACGTCGGATGTACGCCGTATGGTCAAGAGCTGTGAGGTCTGCCAGAGAGCCAAGAGTAGTGGCATAAAACCCATTCCCGGCCTTCAGGGCATGTACGCTGGCCGCCGCTGGCAGAAGCCGTCGATAAGCTGCAGCAGGCGAGCTGTGGGAAGTAAATGAACCAAACCATGCTTTACTACTAGCTGATTGGAGGACATCCATGATTTAATGGGTTCTTGCTATTGCTAACTGGGTGGAAATTTTTCATGATGTCATTGTTGTATTACAACGGTGCCAGCTTGTTTATGTTGTGGGCTGATTTTTTTAAGCCAATCGTATCACTGCAATTTCAACTGTATTTCAATTGCTGCCTATCCTAATTATATTGAGACATATAGCCCTGTGGGGCAGAGTTGTTTGTGGGCTTGTATAGGAAGCATCTCCTGTAAGCTTTTGTATTTTACATTAATAAATTAAACTACTTGTAATAAGTTTGGCTAGTTGCCTGAATTCATCGGTCGCCTGCTATACAAACCCTGGGTAGACTATCTCTCTAGTAGCTGTCGGTGAAGGTGTTACAAAATCTTTTACAATATCAGCGATGATGTTTGGGCTACTCCAATGTCGCAAACTCAAATATTACATCTATTGTAACCACGTAAAAGGCAACTTGCAAGTGTATCTGTGACCACAAAAATAAAATTGAAATGCATTTGCTTCTGTGTAAACGCCGCTCAAGTCTATGCCTGAGTGTATATCTATATGTATGTATGTATGTAATGTAATGTAACGTAACGTAACGCGACATAACGCAACGCAACGCGACGCGATGCGACACGACGCATTGCGACGCGATACCGTGCGATGCCGTGCGGTCCCGTGCGGTGCGGTGCGGCGCAATGCAGTGTAATGAAATGTAATGCAATGTAATGTATGTATGTAATGCAATGTAATGCAATGTAATGCAATGTAATGTATATATGTAATGTATGTATGTAATGTATGTAATGTATGTATGTAATGTAACGTATGTAACGTAACGTATGTAACGTAGTGTATGTTATGTAATGTATGTAATGTACGTATGTACGTATGTATGTATGTACGTACGTACGTACGTACGTACGCACGCACGCACGCACGCACGCACGCACGCACGCACGCACGCACGCACGCACGCACGCACGCACGCACGCACGCACGCACGCACGCACGCACGCACGCACGCACGCACGCACGCACGCACGCACGCACGCACGCACGCACGCACGCACGCACGCACGCACGCACGCACGCACGCACGCACGCACGCACGCACGTACGTACGTACGTACGTACGTACGTACGTACGTACGTACGTACGTATGTATGTATGTATGTATGTATGTATGTATGTATGTATGTATGTATGTATATACGTATGTATGTATGTATGTATGTATGTATGTATGTATGTATGTATGTATGTATGTATGTATGTATGTATGTATGTATGTATGTATGTATGTATGTATGTATATACGTATGTATGTACAAACGTATGTATGTATGTACGTATGTATGTACGTACGTATGTATGTACGTACGTATTTATGTACGTATGTACGTATGTATGTACATACATACGTATGTACATATCTATGTACGTATGTACGTATGTATGTACGTATGTATGTACGTACCATGCATCTATACATATGCATTGTACTACATGCTGTGCAATATATAACTTGTATAATGTGATGTAGACAGATATGTTAGATGTATTAAATGGTGTAGACAGATATATTGTGAGAGACTTACATGAGATAGTCAACCCCCCAGACACTCCCCACCCCCAGACCCCCCTCCACCCCTTGCCCTGTCCACTAACAAGCTAGACATAACCCTTGATCCCTTCCTCTTCCGACTCGGTACAAAATCCCCCACGAAAATGGATACAGAGGACCCTGGCCCTGTATACACCCTGTATAGACCCTATACATCATATATATTCTACCCGGGTCTACCCCGGGTCAGCTACCCCGGGCCTGTATACAGAGGAGTTGGAACAGATAGCCTTGGGCCCATAGGGCTGGGTGCCCACCCCAGAAAGTAGCTGAACAGAGTACGGTGGCTTGGAGAGCAAGCTAAGTGATGGATGCCCTAATAAGGAGTGGAAAAGTACCACGATGCCCTAATAAGGAGTGAAAGAATGTCAAACGAGGAAAAAGAGCGGGAAAAGATGCCCAGCACAAATTGACATGTGCTTAATGCTATCATTGGCTGACATTGTGTTCAAATTTGTATTGTGTATTTTGATTGTTGCATTTTTACTGTTATATTGTATGATTGGTTCACCCTAATAAGGGGGTGAACTTTCCTCTGCTTCTCCTATAAAAGGAGCTTTGTTTGTGCATTTGAGGCAAAAGTCTAGTAGATCTTGCTGAGTACCCTTATATATTGCTAAATAGATTATGGAATAAATATTTATTTGTGAAAACTCTGTTATTCTGTGTCTGGGTCGTGGACCCCGTGAAGGCTGCTAAAGTCAAGTCTGAGTGGACTCCGAAATAGAGAAGAGAACTCGGAGTGATATCGTTGTGTCGTAGTAGAAGGTGCAAAACTGCTACAATATTACATGTATAAAGTGGTGTAGACAGATATATTAGATGTATAAAATGGTGTAGACAGATACATTAGGCGTATAAACCGGTGTAGACATATATATTAGATGTATAGACTGGTATAGACAGATATATTAGATGTATAAAGTGGTGTAGACAGATATATTACATGTATAGAGTGGTGTAGACAGATATATTACATGTATAGAGTGGTATAGACAGATATATTACATGTATAGAGTGGTATAGACATATATATTACATGTATAGAGTGGTATAGACAGATATATTACATGTATAGAGTGGTATAGACAGATATATTACATGTATAGAGTGGTATAGACATATATATTACATGTATAAAGTGGTATAGACAGATATATTACATGTATAGAGTAGTGTAGACATATATGTTACATGTATAGAGTGGTGTAGACATATATATTACATGTATAGAGTGGTATAGACAGATATATTACATGTATAAAGTGGTGTAGACAGATATATTACATGTATAAAGTGGTGTAGACAGATATATTACATGTATAGAGTGGTTTAGACAGATATATTACATGTATAAAGTGGTGTAGACAGATATATTACATGTATAAAGTGGTATAGACATATATATTACATGTATAAAGTGGTGAAGACATATATATTACATGTATAGAGTGGTATAGACAGATATATTACATGTATAGAGTGGTATAGACAGATATATTACATGTATAGAGTGGTATAGACAGATATATTACATGTATAGAGTAGTGTAGACAGATATATTACATGTATAAAGTGGTGTAGACAGATATATTACATGTATAAAGTGGTGTAGACAGATATATTACATGTATAAAGTGGTATAGACAGATATATTACATGTATAAAGTGGTGTAGACAGATATATTACATGTATAGAGTGGTATAGACATATATGTTACATGTATAGAGTGGTGTAGACATATATATTACATGTATAGAGTAGTGTAGACATATATGTTACATGTATAGAGTGGTGTAGACATATATATTACATGTATAGAGTGGTATAGACAGATATATTACATGTATAAAGTGGTATAGACAGATATATTACATGTATAAAGTGGTGTAGACATATATATTACATGTATAAAATGGTATAGACAGATATATTACATGTATAGAGTGGTATAGACAGATATATTACATGTATAAAGTGGTATAGACAGATATATTACATGTATAAAGTGGTGTAGACATATATATTACATGTATAGAGTGGTATAGACAGATATATTACATGTATAGAGTGGTATAGACAGATATATTACATGTATAAAGTGGTATAGACAGATATATTACATGTATAAAGTGGTGTAGACAGATATATTACATGTATAAAGTGGTGTAGACAGATATATTACATGTATAGAGTGGTGTAGACAGATATATTACATGTATAAAGTGGTGTAGACAGATATATTACATGTATAGAGTGGTATAGACAGATATATTACATGTATAGAGTGGTGTAGACAGATATATTACATGTATAAAGTGGTATAGACAGATATATTACATGTATAGAGTGGTGTAGACAGATATATTACATGTATAAAGTGGTGTAGACAGATATATTACATGTATAGAGTGGTATAGACAGATATATTACATGTATAGAGTGGTGTAGACAGATATATTACATGTATAAAGTGGTATAGACAGATATATTACATGTATAAAGTGGTGTAGACAGATATATTACATGTATAGAGTGGTGTAGACAGATATATTACATGTATAGAGTGGTATAGGCAGATATATTACATGTATAGAGTGGTATAGACAGATATATTACATGTATAAAGTGGTATAGACATATATGTTACACATTGTAAGAGAGTGTAGACAGGTATTGCCGAAAGCACTGGCATGTTATACTAATATTACAGCAGGTAACTATGATCACCTCGTTAGCCCATCAACACTTGGTCACATCCACAACTATCTCTCTGGTAACCAAGGTAATAACTGTTATGTTGTTTCTGCTCTTGTGCTCTACCTTAATTGTTTGTTGTTTGAGTCTTAGATCCTTCTTTGCCATCTAGGTGGTCCCAGCAAGATGCCCCGTCTGTATGTTCTGGTCTGTACTGACATTATTGTAGAAGCCGACTATATCAATATTAGAGACAGTCAAAGGGAATGTAGAGCTAACAATGATCCACAACCGAGCTCTTCGGCTGTAGCTCCTGTATCTAGTCCACCAGCTGCATCTCAAGCACCATCACTACCTCCACGTATGAGCAGATTGTTCATGTATTTGCTTTATCAAACAGCCTCCAAAGGCTACACAAACTTTGTAACATATTTAACTACTACTTTTCTCACTGTGGCATCTCCGTCGATGACACCTGTTACTGCTGTCATTTGTATGCAGCTGGTGTATGCCTAAATTGTTATTATACAGGTCTTACCTTAATGGACTACTGCCCAGCTAAAGTGCTGCATCAACCCAATGAACATGCCATGTACAGCAACACTGGTTTCTCCTCTGAAGGTGAAGAGATGATCGTATAGTGCCAAGTGCCAGGTATCACAACTTTTATCTCTTGCAGATCACAAGCTTTGACTGGCCTGTTGCAAAATGGAAGCAGCAGTTTTCAAGTAGGTAGATGGCCCATTGCGTAGAGTACTCAGTGACTTAAAAAAGAGAGTAGACGACTCCATATAAAATTGTAAATCGATCAAAAAGGCTTTTCATGCAATTATCTAACAATATTTGAAAACCAGTAAGTACACAACCAATTGTTTTGCCTGCCTGATAACATATGAAAGCACTCGCTAACAATAATACCTGTAAAGCTTCTAGCAGTTCCATCGGCTAATGTTCTTCATAGATTTGTTGTGTATTTTTCTATGAGCGAGTGTTAAAAGAGCCGAATTATGCTGCACCCAGAGTCTGACTCTTCAGTAAAGAAAATTGGGTGTTGGGATGACATCTATCGGTCCTGAAGTTTTTCGGAAAATCTTGAAGAATTCCTGAGGATTTCCTTTTTAAAATTTGTGTCATAACTTACCATAATGAATTTAAAACTTTAAGATAATTGAAGCTTTTTGTTAATTTAACTATTATTTAACACTTTTTTATTATTACTATTAACCAATCAAATGAAATTAAGTTTACATAACAGTTAATTGAGGAAAATTAAGAATTCTCAAAGAATTCTCAGAACTTCAGGACCGATAGATGTCATTCCAACACCAAAAATTGTTGAATTTATGCTCCAATCAACCACAATTATATGCAACCTTTTGCACATAACATGGTCCTACTTTTTAAGTCCAATTACTTAGGAGCTACTCTCTGAACCATGAGATGACAACTCCGATATGGAATTTCAGATACACTGGTTTTCATTTAATTCAGGTTGAGTTCATAATTACAGTAAACCATTGAGTTAAATTTTGTTTTCACAGCTTATATTTATTTCTACCAGATATTTGCTAGTAAGCATGCCACAGAGTTTGGGCCCTGATGTTGTTTGTGAAATAATGTGTACTTTATCTATTGACATATTTTCTTTAGGTCTAGAAGCTTGCAACTAACAGCCAAAGGATAGCATATGGATTGCTTTGTACCCCTTCAAATGCTGCTGATAAGCATACATTCAGTTAAACTCTGTAGTTGACCATGATGTGGTGAACTCTATATATTTCTATATAGTATCTAATTCTTAGCACATTCCATACAAGTTATGTTTTATTGTTGAGTATTTGTCATCGTATTGTCAAGTCTGCACCCCATCCTTTCATTATGTTACTGACCAAAATAGCATAGGGGAAGGGGGACGGGGGAAGAGTGCAATAGACATTTACTCTCAGTTTGTTCTCACTTGGTTTGATGGAACATACATCATATTTTTACTGTGTGCAGAATATTCTAGGATGTTTAGCCTGGTGTAATTTTTACTACTTGCTACCAGTTTTACTTGTATATGATACTAATTTTTATACATCCTGATATAGTGTAAACATTTTACAATACAATACAGCTACATGACATATATACAATACAACTACATGACATATATACAATACAACTACATGACATATATACAGTACAACTACATGACATATATACAATACAACTACATGATATATATACAATACAGCTACATGACATATATACAGTACAGCTACATGTCATATATACAATACAACTACATGACATATATACAGTACAACTACATGACATATATACAGTACAGCTACATGACATATATACAATACAGCTACATGACATATATACAATACAACTACATGACATATATACAATACAACTACATGACATATATACAATACAGCTACATGTCATATATACAGTACAACTACATGACATATATACAATACAACTACATGACATATATACAATACAACTACATGACATATATACAATACAGCTACATGTCATATATACAGTACAACTACATGACATATATACAGTACAGCTACATGACATATATACAGTACAACTACATGACATATATACAATACAACTACATGACATATATACAGTACAACTACATGACATATATACAATACAACTACATGACATATATACAGTACAACTACATGACATATATACAATACAACTACATGACATATATACAATACAGCTACATGTCATATATACAATACAACTACATGACATATATACAGTACAACTACATGACATATATACAGTACAACTACATGACATATATACAGTACAACTACATGACATATATACAATACAACTACATGACATATATACAGTACAACTACATGACATATATACAATACAACTACATGACATATATACAGTACAACTACATGACATATATACAATACAACTACATGACATATATACAGTACAACTACATGACATATATACAATACAACTATATGACATATATACAATACAACTACATGACATATATACAATACAACTACATGACATATATACAATACAACTACATAACATATATACAATACAGCTACATGTCATATATACACTACAACTACATGACATATATACACTACAACTACATGACATATATACAATACAACTACATGACATATATACAATACAGCTACATGACATATATACAGTACAACTACATGACATATATACAGTACAGCTACATGACATATATACAATACAACTACATGACATATATACAGTACAACTACATGACATATATACAGTACAGCTACATGACATATATACAATACAGCTACATGACATATATACAATACAACTACATGACATATATACAATACAACTACATGACATATATACAATACAGCTACATGTCATATATACAGTACAACTACATGACATATATACAATACAACTACATGACATATATACAGTACAACTACATGACATATATACAATACAACTACATGACATATATACTGTACAACTACATGACATATATACAGTACAACTACATGACATATATACAGTACAACTACATGACATATATACAATACAACTCCATGACATATATACAGTACAACTACATGACATATATACAATACAACTACATGACATATATACAGTACAACTACATGACATATATACAATACAACTACATGACATATATACAGTACAACTACATGACATATATACAGTACAACTACATGACATATATACAGTACAACTACATGACATATATACAATACAACTACATGACATATATACAATACAGCTACATGTCATATATACAATACAACTACATGACATATATACAATACAGCTACATGTCATATATACAATACAACTACATGACATATATACAGTACAACTACATGACATATATACAGTACAACTACATGACATATATACAGTACAACTACATGACATATATACAATACAACTACATGACATATATACAATACAACTACATGACATATATACAATACAACTACATGACATATATACAGTACAACTACATGACATATATACAATACAACTACATGACATATATACAGTACAACTACATGACATATATACAATACAACTACATGACATATATACAATACAACTATATGACATATATACAATACAACTACATGACATATATACAATACAACTACATGACATATATACAGTACAACTACATGACATATATACAATACAACTACATGACATATATACAGTACAACTACATGACATATATACAATACAACTACATGACATATATACAATACAACTACATGACATATATACAGTACAACTACATGACATATATACAATACAACTACATGACATATTGTGGTGGATTTTACTGACTACATACGGTGACCACTACTGCGCAGAGGCCCCCCTGTTGGTGGTTACCACAGGCATGCCTCCCCTGATTATGACAGACGAAGGCCAGCATCTGTTATGGCAATTATATTGCTCTCATAAGTAATTATTATTACTTTGGCACTATTCACTATACCGACCCTGGGTTGCTATCCCGGGTCGGCAACAAGATGGCCGCCATGGCCAGGATGACGTAACCTAGCCTAAAAGTCTTCAGATGCCACCTCCCAAAGATAATTACCCTTGGATAAAAGAGACAGTGGACCCAAGGCTGTGTAACGCCCAGGAACAATACTAACCAATCACTGGCCAAGTTACTTGTGAACTCCGCCTCTTACTTATGGGCACCAGTGATGTTTTAACTACCTAGCTTATCTTATTGGACAATGTCATTGCTATATATATTATATTGTGCCTTTGTATCATATAACTTCCTGCCATGCTTCCTGTGCATGGCAGTTATTTTCCACAACTCTGCCTATAAAAGGGAGAAGTTTTCTCATAATCATTGCACTTACTAATATGGCAAGAGTGTGTTCTCTTGCTTTGTATTGCCAGTCTTACCTGTTATTCTGTAATGAATAAATGGTCTATACACACAAAACTATGCTGTGTATGTCTGAGCCGAGGGCTCCTTGCTACCGTTGTTAAAGTTAGCCACTCGCTTTGCAACACTGCGTGGTACCGATTCGGTACAGGGTCACCTCTGGGTTGAGGTCGACCACCACTTGTCAGGCCTGAAGAGGCTGACTGCCTTGTTGTGGCTGCACAGACAGCGCGTCTGCCAGCACAACCCCCTAGCGGAAGGTAGTGGACATAAAAATCCGCTACAATATATACAATACTGTAACGGAGTTGCACAGGTAGCAATAATCTCAACCGGTGCTACTGACATATGTTAATCATCATATATATATCCAAGAGCCTATACTAGAAGAAACTATGCTTGACTGAGCAAGAGTGCGACTGAGCTACACTTCACTACAGCCAAGCGCAGGAAGGATTTTTCTCGCTTCTTTATCTATTTATAACTTTGACACTTGAGCCATGCTAGTTTGTTGATTATTGCTCAATCTATTTAGCCAATCACATATTTCTATTCTTACATCGTTTTGCACTTCATTTATATAGAGCTGCATGCAGCCCAACAGGGCAGATATGATTAGATACTCTTAGTGGACAGAGCTCGTGTCTCAACTAGTATTGCCTAGTATTTGTTCGTGTGTCTCAGCTAGCATTTAAGGCTAGCCGGCACCAGTCCTACAGTTGAGGAATCGTTGCAACTACCAGGAAGAATACCTTGGAAGGCGCTTGAGAAGAAACGCTTAGGATTCATAGTAGTAACGACCAGCCAAGAAGACTAAACTGCCAGACATATTGGACCTTTTTCAGTACATATCGGAGACCTATCGTTCTTTTGCACTCATACTTAGTGTTTCAGTTTTGTGCATTTTGTGTTCGGTAGCAAGTGTAATAAAGTACTGCTACCCTGTTAAACTTGTGAAATCCGTTTGGCCGGTTGCCCAACTTAGTCGTGTCTGCTAGTTAGCAGCATTCAGTACTCTCCGTATCAGAGAGACCATACTGCCTTGTCACTCTGTAGCCATCGCTACCATGAATTACAGAGTAAGCTAGTAGAATAAGCACTCTTGCAGTACCAGTAACCGTATTCCTCCTCTAAAACGGGGAAAACCGTTACATTGGTGGCGGCGGTGGGATTAAGCGCGATCGCACCCCGGTATTGTAAGAGAAGCTAACGGCCAAACTCACCGACTACTCCTTCCCCCCTTTGCCCTGAGTACTGGTGCTTCTCCCTTAAAACAGCATCTGATAGATCACTCCCCTATCAACCCACGGATACTGTTCTCCCCTTTCCAGCATCCTCCTACAGCGTGGAGTAAATGCAGCCTATTGGTATATAGGCATAAGAGCCCCGTCGCATGGCTCATAGAGCAAGAAGTGCAGGGCGACTGCCAGCCGGCAACCCAGAAGCGGCTGCTCTAGACCGCCTAGCAGAGACATGGAGAGGAATGCTACAACCCCGTGCACCTGCACCGATCTTCAAACCACCCAAGTTCAATGGAAGCGGAGGTGTGGAATATTTCATTGGACGGTTCTTGGAAGTTGCTGAAGCGAACGGATGGGATGACAACGCCTCCTTGCTGCACGTAAGAGAAGCCCTCAGAGAAGATGCCCTGGATTGTGGAAAGCCTAACAACCTTAGAGCTGCGTTCACCGCACTTCGTGCCCGCTTTGGCCTGACACACCGTGAGGCCCTGCAGAACATTGCACAGCTGAGAAAGGCTCCCAAGACCTCATTGCAGGAGCATGCTAATGAGGTTGAGAGACTAGTGCATGTTGCATACGAAGACTTGCCAGATGGACATGTGGAACGACTAGTACTAGAGACGTTTGCCACCACCCTGGGTCACCCGTATCTACAGAGACAACTGTTAGCAGTGAACCCTAGAAGCCTGGAAGAAGCTGTTCGTGCGGGAGGAGAGTTCTTGCAAATAAGAGCTCACACCGACAACAAGCCATCCAGAGTACGGATTATAGAAGAAGATGAAGACAGGTATGATGAAGAGTACCATAAACCTTCCATGTCCCATTACCATCATTCACCGACAGCTGCCGTAGTTGCGCCAGCTCCTAGAGAAGTGGAGTATCCTTATCCAACGGCGAGGCACCACTATCCGGCTCTTCAGCCACCACCTACACATGAGGATACCCTGACTCGATTGTTTCAGACAGTGCAAGACATGACAACTGAGATGCGTCAGATGAGACAGTGGCAACAGACGGTGCCTACACCTACTCCTGTGGTGCAGCCTGCTCCTCAACCTCCTGTGCAGGCTCCACATACGGTGTACCACCAGTAGTAATATATGAGCAGATCTCCCTACCAAGTGTTTTTTTGTGGATTAGATCTTGGAGTTTAGGCAATGGGTTACGACGTTGGATGAATTCGCCGAGTTTATATTGTATTTTATTTGAGGGGTACTTGAGTGGCATTTGAGTGGCATTTAAGTGGCATTTGAGTTTTGATTCTTTTTTTTACTTAATTTGAACTTATATGGCATATAGATTTTGAATGTATGGCTTTCAAGTTTTAATAACTTTTTTACATAACTCGAACTCATATGGTATCTTGAGAGAGAGGGGAGAGGAGAGAGGAGAGAGGAGAGATGGGAGATGAGAGAGGAGAGAGAGAGAGGAGAGAGATTTTTTAGTTTTCTATACATTCATGTATATATGGTTAATTATGTACATATTTATGGCTATATTTATATCTACATAGAGAGGGAGAGAGAGATCTTTTAGTTTTCTATACATTCATGTATATATGGTTAATTATGGACGTATTTATGGATATATTTATATCTAGATAGAGAGAGGAGATATATCTACATTGAATAAATATATTGATCAAAAATGAAAATTATATGATTATATACCTGATTACATAATAAGTAGGGAAAATCTTCCTATATAATATAGCTAGAGTCAGTAAATACTAAGTTATACAAAGCAATACAACTTGTAATGACATTCAATGCATTCATACATACATACATACATACATACATATGGTATCTTGAGAGAGAGAAAGAGAGAGAGGAGAGAGATCTTTTAGTTTTCTAGCAATTAATGTATATATGGTCAATTATGTACATATTTATGGGTATATTTATATCTACATAGAGAGAGAAGAGAGGAGTTATATCTAAATTGAATAAATACATTGATTAAAAATGAATCATTATATGATTATATACATTTATTACATAATAAGTAAGGAAAATCTCCCCACATAATATAGCTAGAGTCAGTAAATACTACGTAATACAAAGCGCTACAGCTTGTAATAAATACAAAGTAATAACAGTTAATGCATAGTTTGTTCCTTTACAATGTTGTCTTTGATGTACTGATGTTATATCTTAGGAAGGAAGACTTCTGTTCTATGTGCTTTTAATTTCGTAATGAACTAAAATAAAAAAATTATGTATTAGTATAGAATGATTAAGCAAAAATGTAAAATAATTACATGAATTTGAATTATAGTTCTAGTTACATTAGATAGTTTACATTATTAGAAAAGGGAAATAACTCACCAAGTTACATTGTTCAACTTGTTCTTTCTTGAGCATTATTTTCACCAAGTGCTTTTGATTCTCTTTCATCTATCTAAAACAAAACAAAAAATACTTGCTTTATAAATATGTTGTAAAAAAATACACTAATTACACCAAAAAAGTGCTTTTTTTTACCTGAAAAAAATGTATATGTTCAACATTTTTGTTGTAAAAACTACGTTAATTACACCCAAAAAGTCCTTTTCTTTACCATGAAAATGTATATATTCAGCATTTTGTTGTAAAAAATACACTAATTACATCAAAAAAGTCCTTTTTTCACCTAGAAAATGTATATATTCAGCATTTTGTTTAATTTATGGTAAAAATTAGTAAAACTCACCAATAGTGATATGATTGCCTTGAGTTATCGATTAGCTTTTTGAACTCTTGTTCTGGACAGTTTTTTCAGCATCATCGAAATATAATATAAGTAATTTTTAGAGTCTTCATTGGTTTGGTATCATCTAAGTAGGTGATAGATCTTGAAAGAAATTTTTGCTGTGTTGGAGAAGTGTGCTGTCTTCAGAATCCATGTAGTTTGAGTCTTCATTGATTTGGTATCATCTAAGTAAGTCGTAGATCTTGAAAGGAATTCTTGCTGTGTTGGAGAAGTAGACTGTCTTCAAAATTCATGTAGTTTGAGTCTTCATTGGTTTGGTATCATTTAAGTAGGTGGTAGATCTTGAAATGAATTTTTGCTGTGTTGGAGAAGTATGCTGTCTTCAAAATTCATGTAGTTTGAGTCTTCATTGGTTTGGTATCATCTAAGTAGGTGATAGATCTTGAAAGAAATTCTTGCTGTGTTGGAGAAGTGTGCTGTCTTCAGAATCCATGTAGTTTGAGTCTTCATTGATTTGGTATCATCTAAGTAAGTCGTAGATCTTGAAAGGAATTCTTGCTGTGTTGGAGAAGTAGACTGTCTTCAAAATTCATGTAGTTTGAGTCTTCATTGGTTTGGTATCATTTAAGTAGGTGGTAGATCTTGAAATGAATTTTTGCTGTGTTGGAGAAGTATGCTGTCTTCAAAATTCATGTAGTTTGAGTCTTCATTGGTTTGGTATCATATAAGTAGGTGATAGAGCTTGAAAGGAATTCTTTCTGTGTTGGAGAAGTATGCTGTCTTCAAAATTCATGTAGTTTGAGTCTTCATTGGTTTGGTATCATCTAAGTAGGTGGTAGATCTTGAAATGAATTCTTGCTGTGTTGGAGAAGTGCGCTGTCTTCAAAATCAATGTAGTTTGAGTCTTCATTGATTTGGTATCATCTAATTAAGTCGTAGATCTTGAAAGGAATTCTTGCTGTGTTGGAGAAGTATACTGTCTTCAAAATTCATGTAGTTTCAGTCTTCATTGGTTTGGTATCATTTAAGTAGGTGGTAGATCTTGAAATGAATTTTTGCTGTGTTGGAGAAGTGTGCTGTCTTCAAAATTCATGTAGTTTGAGTCTTCATTGGTTTGGTATCATCTAAGTAGGTGGTAGATCTTGAAAGGAGTTCTTGCTGTGTTGGAGAAGTCGGCTGTCTTCAAAATTCATGTAGTTTGAGTCTTCATTGGTTTGGTATCATCTAAGTAGGTGGTAGATCTTGAAATGAACTCTTGCTGTGTTGGAGAAGTGTGCTGTCTTCAAAATTCATGTAGTTTGAGTCTTCATTGGTTTGGTATCATCTAAGTAGGTGGTAGATCTTGAAAGAAATTCTTGCTGTGTTGGAGAAGTCGACTGTCTTCAAAATTCATGTAGTTTGAGTCTTCATTGGTTTGGTATCATCTAAGCAGGTGGTAGATCTTGAAAGGAGTTCTTGCTGTGTTGGAGAAGTCGAGTGTCTTCAAAATTCATGTAGTTTGAGTCTTCATTGGTTTGGTATCATCTAAGCAGGTGGTAGATCTTGAAATGAATTCTTGCTGTGTTGGAGAAGTGCGCTGTCTTCAAAATTGATGTAGTTTGAGTCTTCATTGGTTTGGTATCATCTAAGTAGGTGGTAGATCTTGAAAGAAATTCTTGCTGTGTTGGAAAAGTCGACTGTCTTCAAAATTCATGTAGTTTGAGTCTTCATTGGTTTGGTATCATCTAAGTAGGTGGTAGATCGTGAAATGAATTCTTGCTGTGTTGGAGAAGTGCGCTGTCTTCAAAATCGATGTAGTTTGAGTCTTCATTGATTTGGTATCAGGTATCATCTAATTAAGTCGTAGATCTTGAAAGGAATTCTTGCTGTGTTGGAGAAGTATGCTGTCTTCAAAATTCATGTAGTTTGAGTCTTCATTGGTTTGGTATCATTTAAGTAGGTGGTAGATCTTGAAATGAATAAATATTTGCTGTGTTGGAGAAGTATGCTGTCTTCAAAATTCATGTAGTTTGAGTCTTCATTGGTTTGGTATCATCTAAGTAGGTGGTAGATCTTGAAAGGAGTTCTTGCTGTGTTGGAGAAGTCGACTGTCTTCAAAATTCATGTAGTTTGAGTCTTCATTGGTTTGGTATCATCTAAGTAGGTGGTAGATCTTGAAATGAATTCTTGCTGTGTTGGAGAAGTGTGATGTCTTCAAAATTGATGTAGTTTGAGTCTTCATTGGTTTGGTATCATCTAAGTAGGTGGTAGATCTTGAAAGAAATTCTTGCTGTGTTGGAGAAGTGTGATGTCTTCATCTTCATTGGCTTGGTAACATCTAAGTAGGTGGTAGATCTTGAAATGAATTCTTGTTGTGTTGGGGAAGTATGCTGTCTTCAAAATCTATGTAGTTTGAGTCTTCATTGGTTTGGTATCATCTAAGTAGGTGGTAGATCTTGAAAGGAATTCTTGCTCTTGCTGTGTTGGAGAAGTGTGCTGTCTTGAAAATTGATGTAGTTTGAGTCTTCATTGGTTTGGTATCATCTAAGTAGGTGGATCTTGAAAGGAATTCTTGCTGTGTCACATAAGTAGGAGAGAAATTCATGTTGTTTTACATCTATCATTGGTGTTGGTAGATCTTGACCACATGTTTATAGTCTTTGCTACTGCTGCATTTCGTCTCAAACAAGACTCCAAAGTAGACATCATAACTACAAAATACAAAAAAATTGATTGTTACAATTGATTCATTTATTTTCATTGGCTTTAGCTTTATCTACATAGAGTAGCGAAGAAAAAGTTTGTGTGAGTATAAAACTATCTAGTAGAGATAAATTTATATCTAGGTTCAACTAGCATTGAATAATTATTATTATTTTGTTAATAATAAATAAGTAGAGTCTGCTACTTTACTAGAGCTTGGACAAACACTTATTTTAAAAATGAATAATTAGAGCTTTCTACTAGTGTTAAATAATTATTGATAATAATTTACCTTATCACCACTTAGAGCCAGATGATTTAATTAACTAAAGACAAATAATTATTTTAGCGTTTCTTACCTTGATGCTGGATGTTCTCCTAGTAGCTGTAGTAGATGATGGTTCTCCGCTTGCTGTTGAAGAACTGGATGCTTTCTGTGTGAAAACAGTGGCTCTTAAATAGCTAAAGTTGCACTGATTAAACCCTATGAATCAGCATTTTTTCCAATGCTTTCGCGGGAATAAATAATTTATTTTCACGCGAATAGAAACAGTTGCTTTCGCGGGAATAAATAGTTTATTTTCACGCGAATAGAAACAGTTGCTTTCGCGGGAATAAATAATTTATTTTCACACGAATAGAAACAGTTGCTTTCGCGGGAATAAATAGTTTATTTTCACGCGGATAGAAACAATTGCTTTCGCGGGAATAAATAATTTATTTTCACACGAATAGAAACAGTTGCTTTCGCGGGAATAAATAATTTATTTTCACACGAATAGAAACAGTTGCTTTCGCGGGAATAAATAGTTTATTTTCACGCGGATAGAAACAGTTGCTTTCGCGGGAATAAATAGTTTATTTTCACGCGAATAGAAACAGTTGCTTTCGCGGGAATAAATAATTTATTTTCACACGAATAGAAACAGTTGCTTTCGCGGGAATAAATAGTTTATTTTCACGCGGATAGAAACAGTTGCTTTCGCGGGAATAAATAATTTATTTTCACACGAATAGAAACAGTTGCTTTCGCGGGAATAAATAATTTATTTTCACCTGAATAGAAACAGTTGCTTTCGCGGGAATAAATAGTTTATTTTCACGCGGATAGAAACAGTTGCTTTCGCGGGAATAAATAGTTTATTTTCACGCGAATAGAAACAGTTGCTTTCGCGGGAATAAATAGTTTATTTTCACGCGAATAGAAACAGTTGCTTTCGCGGGAATAAATAGTTTATTTTCACGCGAATAGAAACTGTTGCTTTCGCGGGAATAAATAGTTTATTTTTACGCGAATAGAAACAGTTGCTTTCGCGGGAATAAATAATTTATTTTCACGCGAATAGAAACAGTTGCTTTCGCGGGAATAAATAGTTTATTTTCACGCGAATAGAAACAGTTGCTTTCGCGGGAATAAATAGTTTATTTTCACGCGAATAGAAACAGTTGCTTTCGCGGGAATAAACAGTTTTTATTCCCGCGAAAGCATTGGAAAAAATGCTGATTCATAGGGTTTAATCAGTGCAAGTTTAGCTATTTAAGAGCCACTGTTTTCACTTAGAAAGCATCCAGTTCTTCAACAGCAAGCGGAGAAGCATCATCTACTACAGCTACTAGGAGAGCATCAAGGTAAGAAACGCTAAAATAATTATTTGTCTTTAGTTAATTAAATCATCTGGCTCTAAGTGGTGATAAGGTAAAAAATAATCAACAATCATTTAACACTAGTAGAAAGCTCTAATTATTTATTTTTAAAATAAATATTAAAAACTTGTGAAAATGAACTGGTAACATTACGTCGACTGAAATAATGCCTAAAACGACTCGCATAAATTTTGGTCTGACCAAAAACGGACTGAAAACCTTTACCTTTAGAGCGAGTACAAAATTATCATAACTTGCTATAGCGAATATTCTAAGAAATATTTGTTTTTTCCGTTGCTAACTTAACGTAAATATTTGTAACGGATGTCACATGATCTCAATCGGTTTTTGTCAACTGAAACACTTAGTTACTCGTAAACATTTGATACTCGCTTGATTTTTTGGTTGATAACAGCAATATCCCAATTTGGTTTATCGTAAATATTTCAAAAACGGATATCGAGTGATTTCTGTTAGTATTTTCTACCAAATCGCTTAGTTACTCGTAAACATTTGAAAATCGCTTGATTTTTTCGTTGATAAAACATGTCGCAAGTATCTATTAACAAATATTACCGTGATTTCAATCAGTTTTCCTTACTAGATTACTTAGTTACTCATCAACATTTCATAATCGCTTTCATTAATAGTCGTTGCAAAGCAATGTTGTATTTAAAAATATTACTACGATTCCAATCAATTTGGTTTTAATTATTTATATTTAAAATAATCGAATCTCAACTAGAATTCACTCCTAGGTAATTTATCTTTACTAGATAATTTTATGCTAATAGTAATAGTATCTAAGTTATTTCTTTGTAAGATCGCAGACTTTGACATTAACAAAATTGTGTGTTTGTCCGAGCACTAGTAAAGTAACTGACTCTAATTATTTATTGTTAACAAAGTAATTAATATTTAATGCTAGTTGAACCTAGATATTAATTTATCTCTACTAGATAGTTTCATACTCACACAAACTGTTTCTTCGCTACTTTATGTATATGAAGATAAAACCAATGAAAATAAATGAAACAATTGTAACAATCAATTTAATTGTATTTTGTAGACACAATGCCTACTTTGGACTCTTGTTTGAGACAAAACGCAGTAGCAGCAAAGACTATAAAACATCTGGATAAGATCCAATTGAAGTAACTGCAGATAACTAAAGGAAAAACATGTGCTACAGCATACAGAGTGAACAAGGTGTGTGTAGATTATTACTCAGTCTCATTACACTACTATTACTAAGAATTATTGTAGGTGTTGGATAAAGGATTGAGTATAACAAAGTCATGTTTGAGCTAATAAGTTGTTGCTAAGATGTTTGAATTAACAACTAGGTAGCTAAAATAAGTTTTTCATGAGGATCTCCTGACAGTTGTGATTCCTTGAGTGGTGAGCAGACTTTTAAATCTACTGTAGTTATCTTTTGTTGATCTTATTGAGTCTTTATCAGTTAGTACATCTTGCAACAAATTCTTTGATAGCTTAGCGCTAAGCCATCTTCCCTTGAGTTTTATTCTGTCAGTATCCAGATCGTATTTTCCAGAATCTCTCAATTGATACAATATTTTTACACCTAACGCTTGATTGTCTTTACTAGCTGTCATGTCGGATACTTTCTTTTTAAACTCTTCTAATTGTTGCATCATTCTCTCCGAATCTCTATTGCTATCATCGTCAATTGTGTTTCTATCAAACGATGATGGTGAGAGCTTTGGTGTTTTAGCAGAGCTCCAGCTCTTTGGTTGCTTGTACTCTCCCCTAATCTTTCCAACATCACTCCGATAGGTTTTTGTGCTTTGAACATTTTCATTTGTCTTTTTGCGCTCAAGCAACTCGTTTTTGATTCCCATTACTATTTCATTCGTTTCAACCAAAATATTCTGGATTTTCTCGATATCTCTCACCATTTTGTCTTTTGTCGAGTTGTCATACAATGATGACGCAAACTTGTCTTGGTCTGTTGATTTAGCCCCACTGTTCTTTTCCATCAAACTATGATACTCCTCTTCTGGTATAACAAAATAACATTCACCATATTTTAAAGGAGGAAGATTCATTTTGTATTGATATTAAAACCTGTGCAATCAGGATGATTATAGGGTCTAAAAAAAGTTACCTCTCCCAATCTGCATTAAAATTTGTTGTTTGTCAGCAATCAGTGTTTGTACCTCCTTGAAGCGCTACTACCTAATAAACTGAGTTGTGTACTGATTAGTTTTTTGTAGCTCTTTTTTGAAGCCTCCTCTCTCCTCTACCAAATACTCCTCTCTCCTCTCTTGCAGTTATTTCCCAAATACTGTAAATTTTAACCATCTAGAGGACTAATTTGGTGATTTTCCAACATATTTTATAGCATTCAATATAGTTATTATGTCATAGATGTATATTATTCAATCTAGATATAAATATATCCGATATAGTTATTATGTCATAGATGTATATTATTCATTCTAGATATAAATATATCCGTAAATATGTACATAATTATCCATATATACATGGTTGTATAAAAAACTAAAAAATCTCTCTCTCTCTCCTCTCTTCTCTCTCCTCTGTACATAGCTATAAAATGTTAATATGGACATGAATTTGGACATGTGCATGTACATAAATATGGACATAGGTATGTACATAAATGGACATGAATATGGACATGTACATAAATGGACATGAATATGGACATGAATATGGACATGAATATGGACATAGGTATGTACATAAATGGACATGAATATGGACATGTACATAAATGGACATGAATATGGACATGAATATGGACATGAATATGGACATGAATATGGACATGAATATGGACATGAATATGGACATGTACCTATTCATGTCCATTTATGCACATGTACATGAATATGGACATGTGCGTATTTACTGACTCTAGCTATATTATATAGGAAGATTTTCCCTACTTATTATGTAATAAATGTATATAATCATACAATGATTCATTTTCGATCAATATATTTATTCAATTTAGATATATCTCCTCTCTCATCTCTCTATGTAGATATAAATATACTCATAAATATGTACATAATCAACCATATATACATGAATGTATAGAAAACTAAAAAATCTCTCTCCTCTCTCTCTTTCTTTCTCTCATGATACCATATGTATGTATGTATGCATTGATTGTCATTACGAGTTGTGGTGCTTTGTATTACTTAGTATTTACTGACTCTAGCTATGTTATATAGGAAGATTTTCCCTACTTATTATGTAATCAGGTATATAATCAGATAATGTTTCATTTTTGATCAATATATTTATTCAATGTAGATATATCTCCTCTCTCTCTATGTAGATATAAATATATCCATAAATATGTACATAATTAACCATATATATAAATAGGAATGTATAGAAAACTAAAGAATCTCCCTCTCCTCTCTCTCCTCTCTCTCCCTCTCTCCTCTATCTCTTTCTTTCTCTCAAGATACCATATGTATGTATGTATGTATTGATTTTCGTTACAGGTTGTAGTGCTTTGTATTACTTAGTATTTACTGACTCTAGCTATATTATATAGGATAGCTATATTATATAGGAAGATTTTCCCTACTTATTATGTAATCAGGTATATAATCATATAGTTTTCATTTTTGATCAATATATTTGTTCAATGTAGATATATCTCCTCTCTCTATGTAGATATAAATATACCCATAAATACATCCATAATAAACCATATATACATGAATGTATAGAAAACTAAAAAATCTCTCTCTCCTCTCTCTCTCCCTCTCTCCTCCCTCTCTCTCCTCTATCTCTTTCTTTCTCTCAAGTATGTATATAATTATGTAAAAAAATTATCAAAACTTGAATGCCATACATTCAAAATCTATATGTCATATAAGTTCAAATCAAGTAAAAAAAATAATCAAAACTCAAATGCCACTTAAATGCCACTCAAATGCCACTCAAGTACCCCTCAAATGAAATACAATGTAAACTCGGCGAATCCATCCAACGCCGTAACCCATTGTTTTCACCCCAAGGTCTAATCCACAAAAAAACACTTGGTAGGGAGATCTGCTCATATATTACTACTACCACCCCTCTCCTGTGTCACAAACCACGCCTGGTAATGCGTGGTCACTTCTCTCGACAGCCCGTTCTGCATCTTCCCCGTGTTGGAGCTGTGGACAGCCTGGACACTACTGCAGATTTTGTCCATCCAGCCAGCCAACTGTCACTACACGTAGAGAGATTTCCAGGACGGGAAACGAGCATCGCCCGCAGTAGTTACCACACCAGCTACCTGCGATAAGGCGAGAAGGTGGAATAAAGAGGTAAAGAAGCCAGAAAGACGCGATCCTGCTCCGTTACTCTTATCAGATTTCATCAGAGAGCCACTGGGTAAAGGACAAAAGCAGACGGAAAGACGAATCCCTGTGTCGCCACAACTCTCAGAGAAGGCACCCCTGCGAAGAGAGCAGAAGAGGAATGAAGTGAGGCATGCCAAGTTGCCTACCTTTCCTGCCGGCTGCCAGAGGGACTATACAAGAAGTGAGCCGTCTCCTACTGGTGAACAGCTACGTCCTACAAGCAGTAGCCAAGTACCGGAGAAGAAGAAGAGAGAGAAGCGTATCGAGAGTGAACAGCACATACCTTCGCTGTTGGATTTACCACCGGTGCAGATTGCCGGCCCCCTGAAGTTTCAGTCTGTCCAAGCGCAGCAAGCGGTAGCAGTACCGGTTAGCCAACCCATGGAGTGTGCCACACATTCACCAGTGAGAGTGCTGCCTCCACCTCCTCGTGCTACTGAAGAACAACCCACCCGTGCACTAGACCAGAAAGTGGATAGGCCGTATAGTACAAGCTAGTTCCTCACCGGCAAGTTGGAAACCCAGCCAGTCACACATAATAATACACTGGAACTTCTAAAATTAGACTATGATTGTACTTTTCATAAAAGTTTTAGTGATCATCATATACTACATTATTTTAGACAATAACATAGTTTTGATTTTCAGCTATTTTAGCGAAATACTACAAAATTACTTTTGTGTGCTCGATATCGAATAGTTGTTGAGCAGACAAATCCATCCTAGGTTGCAATTAAGCAGACAACTCCATCCGTAATTATTGTTGAGCAAACAACTCCAGCTCAAGTTGTTGTTGAGCAAACAACTCCATTTCAAGTTGTTGATGAGCAGACAACTGCAGCTCAATTTGTTGATGAGCAGACAACCCCATCTCAAGTTGTTTTTGAGCAAGCAACTCCATTCAAAGTTTGACTGGGAGTGTTTTTGTTATTTTCCAACAATGTTTTATTTCTAGCCCTGTGACTATGACATTCTTTTGTAATGTTTTTGTGAACAGACACCTGGTACACGTCTCACTTTTGTGTTTATGCAAGTGACAATTTGGTACACTAAATCTGTTTACTACCTCACAGCCATTAAGGCTCATATGTATGCAACATTACTGGTGTCCAGGAAATAAATTGGAGGATAACCACCAACTTTTCTGATGACTAATTCAAATGCCTCAAACTTAGCAAACAGGTACTGGCCCAGGACTAAAAAAGCAAGGCCAGAGGCAACTGAGTGTCTACAAATGACAAGCGAGTTAGAGCATAGAGAACGAAAAATATAAAATGACATAGATGGAAACCATGTGAAAAAGTTTTGATTAACAAATATAAACCAAATGATACAAAGTAGTAGTAATATATGAGCAGATCTCCCTACCAAGTGTTTTTTTGTGGATTAGGTCTTGGAGTTGAGGTAATGGGTTACGGCGTTGGATGGATTCGCCGAGTTTATATTGTATTTTATTTGAGGGGTATTTGAGTGGCATTTGAGTGGCATTTAAGTGGCATTTGAGTTTTGATTATTTTTTTACTTAATCTGATCTTATATGGCATCTAAATTTTGAATGCATGGCATTTAGGTTATGATAATTTTTTACATAACTGTATACATAATTATAACTCATAGGGTATCTAGATTTTGAATGTAAGGCATTTCAGGTTTGATAATTTTCTGTAATTCCGAGTCATATGATATCTTGAGAGAGAGGAGAGAGAGGAGATACATCTACATTGAATAAATACAGTGATTAAAAATGAAACAATATGTGAATATATACATTTATTGTGTAATAAGTAGGGAAAATCTCTCCATATAATATAGCTAGAGTCAGTAAATACTAAGTAATAACAATTAATACATAGTCTTTTTTTTACCATGATGTCTTTGATGTAGTGATGTTATATCTTAAGAAGGGAGACTTCTGTTTTATGTGCTTTTGAATTCGTAATGAACTAAAATAAAAAGTTATGTATTAGTATAGAATGATTAAACAAAAATTTAAAATAATTACATGAATTTGAATTATAGCTTTAGTTACATTGGATAGTTTACATTATATAGAAAAGGGAAATAGCTCACCAAGTCACATTGTCCAACTTGTTTTTTTTTAATTAGATACTATCCATCGCTAAAACAAAAAATTATTTGAGGTAAAAATAACTACAACTACATCTAAATTGAGTTGAAGTATTATTTACAATGATTAGAGAAAAACTCTCACCGAGTTTTATCATGTATCTCATCATTTTTTTTCAGCAACATATCCTGTCTCAAAATCATCAAAATCTCCACGTAGAAAATCTTCAAGTTCATCATCATCATCAATTTCTAATATTGTTTTGTTGTGCTTTGCTTGATCACAATATTGTTTCCAATACATTCGACTGAGACTGTATGGAGAGCAAAATGAAAGATCGTATTCTGTCTTAAATTTTCCGTGGGTTGTTTTTCCTCTGTAGATCATCACACCTGGAGTATATCGGTTAGCTTCTGAAGCATATTTGTCTGGTATGGCAAGCGTCTTCAACAGCGTTTCTCCACATTGTTCAATGCTATAACGGATACAAATTACATTCGACTGCCCTCCTTTAAATCGATGAGGAACGAATCTATCAACAACATCTTGGTAAGGAAAAATAGCACCGGGTTGAAAACTATTGAGGGTGTTGATGTTCAAGAAGCGTTTGAGCTGACCTTTAGTCAATGTGCTCAAATATAGTGATTCCTCTTCAGCTTTCTTTTTGCTTAGAGGATGTCTGGTAACACGTCTGACATCATACCAAAGAACGCTTTTATTTTTTGGTTTTCCCTTTCTACCCAAATATACAACGTTAAACGGAGGGGGGTAATTATCACAGTTGAAGTTTTTAGCTATTTCAACTGGACAGAGGAGTATTTTGGGTTCGAGTTCATTTATATCTGAAGGATCATGGTAGTGTACTTGAGAATATCTACACTTTTCCTTACTTGATGGATGTATCACACCAGTCACTCGCATAATGCTTGGGATAGGAAGATCTTCAAATGTTTTGCAAATCGGAACTTTTGGTGAGTCAATCACTTGAGAACCTTTAGACTTTTCTAATTCCCTAGCTCTCCTTTCGTTGAGACATTCAACTGTTAAATGAGTTATAGCTGCACTCTCCATTGTTTGCTTATCAACGGTAGTAGTTTGTTTTCTCACTGTATGTTTTCGTTTCCTTACTATTCGCTTTTTTGGAGCAGTTTTCCTTCTCTTAGGAGTTGTTTTGCCATTTTTCATTTTATTTTCTGTTGGATACGGATCTGTGCTAAGGAGCTCTTCAGAAAGAGCATCCATAACATTCTAAAAATAAAAGGGTAATATTTGCATGAGTGGCTAAGAGTGTATTTATTACTTAGAGTGTCTTATATATATATATGTATTTATGCCAAAAGCAGTTAAGATCATAGAATTATGGTAGATTGAGAATGTGCTTATTAAACTATTGGGATGTGGAGACAGACAGCAAAGGATGCATTCAAATATATATATATATGTATTTACTTAATATCATACTGCTTTTAACATCTCAATTGGTAAGAAATAAAATATAATAGTTTGAACAAAATATTGTAAAATAATAAAAAACAACTAAAAATTTTTCGAAAATATGTATGAAACGCTTCTAACATTAGTTCTAAAATACCTACAGAAGAGGATAGAGCTTTATCTATTTGGACATAATTATAAATATGCTTTCTGAATTTATAAAAAGTTTTTTTGTTCCACTTCATGTTATATAATTTTTTGAAAACTATTTGATTCCAAGCACTTCTTTCAATTTCTTTTAAAAAATTATTAATATTAACGACTTCCACCATTGACAAAACGATTTCGAAACCGTTTTTTATAATGTCATCAAAACGTTCTGTAGATATATCATGTTTCTTACAACACATCCCCATACTCATTAGATCAACGATTGACCCTTTTGCCTGCTCAGGAGTTGTCACACCTTGAACTATCAAAAGCCGCAGGCAACAGGGATCAACAAAATTCGGCACTTTGCTGGGAATTGTCCCCTCCCAAAGGCGACATTAGGTAGAAATTAGAAGTTTTTGTGAGGTTTTTGCGAGTTAGTAATGTCATACAAACACATGTACCTCGGTGATTCCAAAAATGTCATCATTTCTACTGTAGCTTTCTTACAAGTTGAGATATTTCACTTTTAAAAACCGATTGTCACTATTTACCTGGCGGAAGATTTTTCTACCGCGATTTCTTGCTCTCTTCTAAATTATTACGGAAAATTCGACGTGCTAGAGCTACTTTACGTCTGCAGTGCCATAGCAACGGTTTTGGTTGTCATGGGTTGATGATTTGGTAAAGAAGTTATGCATGCACAAGGAGCGAAAGAAATGTATGAAAGCAAGCAAATGTACATCTTTATAACATGGTAAGTGTGTGTGCATGACATGCAACAACTTTGGCTACACATTAACACTAGACAACAGACACCAAACATTAATTTAATTAATGAAATGATAATAATAATAATAATTATTAATTATTATTATTCTTATTTATTTAATAATTTATTATTATTATAATAATTATTATGATCTTGATGATGATTACCACCACTTTTTTATTTTATTCAGTTTACCACCACGTTTTTATTTAATTCAATTTACATTCATTATTATTATATAATAATAATAGTTAGTAGTTCGTAGAAACTATTATTATTATTATAATTATTATTATTCAACTCACTGTTACCTGTAAATTTGATAAAATAAAAGTGGTGGTAATCATCTTATTAATTTAAATTTAATAATGATATTTATAAACAATATACTGTTAATAAGTGATATTATTATTTAAAAACTGTTAGATCTTTTTTAAATAACATGATAATAATATAGTATCTATTATTAATATACATTAATTAATTATTTATACTACTATTATTATATTTTATTAATTAATAATAAATGAAGATATTTACTGTTTCCTAAAAATAATTGGTGCGAATCTTTCAAGCTCTTAATTTACAATAATTTTGTAGATTATTAATCACATATATTATTTTCATTCATATTTTATTATTATTTATTACCCTTACTATTTACCAATTAGGTTGGATTATTATTTACGTACAATACATTTAGTATATTATTATGATAATATATATAATTGTTATCGATAACAATTATTATTATATAAAGTTAACACATTATTATTTTAATCAAAGAAACTTCCGTTCAAGCATATTCCGATAGTCATTACTACCCCTTTAATTAGCTAGTTATAAGTAATTTCTGGTTTTCAACAAGTCAACTAATTTTTTTCTCCAAGCTAATATTCTACTTTCACTTTTGTAGTTCTGTACAGAGTTCAGCTGGTATCATTTTAAAAAATACCAAATGAATGCCTCCTATTATTATTTTTTATTGCTATTAACAAAGACAATGATAGGCTGCTGTAATTGTTAACAGCAATAAATAATAATACTGATGGTTTAATAACAATACTACTAGTACTTGTCTATTGTTGTCATTAGTAATCATTGTTTACTATGTTACTGTGACGTGACTACTACTGCAGCTGTCTTAATTTAAACAGAAAATCTCAATCTGTCATTGTAAATATTACCACAGTAATCATTTTATTTCCATTTATTATCAAGGTGAAGGTATATTCCAGCTTTATTAACTATTCTGAGAGTTTTTAATTAGCAATGATGTAGTTTTTTATGTCAATAAACATAATGTTAAAGTATACGATGAATAACTAATACTACTGATAGTTCTTCCTACTACCATCGCTATTGCAGAAAAATTATTATCATATGTATGAGTCGATTTTTTATGCGTGCTTACCCATATAAAAAGTAATGTTCAACCCTGCAGACGGTGATTGTGCTGACCAGATTTTGTGAAATTATTGTAACACAAATAATTAAAATGCTGGCTCCAAGCGTTGTCAAAGAACAGCTCACAGCATACACAATTTTACTTTCAAAAGCGTATGAACGGTTTGAGATTGTTTAGTCACTTTGATAAATGTTTTCTTACATTGGCAATAATTAGTTAGCCTGATGAATTATATCTTGGAACAGGCTTGGTACTTGTCATAAATAAATTTCAGCTTCAATATTTCCATGCAGATCATTTCATGCAGTAAACTTCTATTTCCTGTCTAACAATCATGAAAATTTTCATACAGTTGGCTTATAGTTGTTTTGCCAACAATCCAGAAGGTTTGAAATAGCTCAGACAATTTGAAAAAGTATAAATTGTATCAAAGCTTTAGAAACCGCCTGATATGGTGGCTCAGCAAGTTTGGTGTTTTGGGTTTAAAATTTCCAAATGATTTCCAAGCCGTCTGAATGCTTTTGAAAGAGTCCGAATCTTTGTAAACCTTCGGAACACTCTGTGAACTTGTTCATACGCTTTGAAAATCCGAGCCGACTTGCTGGAATGCTAAAGCGTCCAAAGTTATGGTCACTGTCGTATGAGTCAAGTCGTATGGACTAATTTGAAATATTCTGAACTGGTCTAAATAACGTGAACAGTTTTGAAAATGCTTGGAAGATTTGCACGGTACATTGTTTTTGAACCAAAATCAATCGCCCTTCTTTTTTTAAAACCTTTATGCGAAATATCTGACATAGACATAATGATCATAACTACATATTTAACCATATAAACGATTGTTGGAGATAGCTGCCAAAACTGTTTTGTAGAATATAATTAATGTGTTGATTGACTATTTATCGTAATAATTAAAAAGAACAGTTTTTTATTATTTGCTCAAAAATTTTCTGATTGGTTTTTAATAATAAAAAAAATAAAGGTATGAGAACTAAAGAAATATTATCATTAAAGCGGACCAGCAAATTGGCTTCAACTTTTAAAGCTTTAATGATTTGAAAAATATGTTTCGAGGGATTGCTAAAATTTCAACACTTTTTGAGTATATTCAGACAGTTTGGAAGAGTTCAGCTGTGGTAAAATGCAAAGCACAAAACGGTCTTAGCCACAATAAAGAATTGTAAAAATAAGTAAAACGGTGATTATTTGTTGTCTTGAATGAATTTAGTTTGTGAGAAATCCAATTATTTTTTAGGGTAGCTAAGACATTTTCTCCTCTATAATTTAGTTTCCCTCACTTTCAATTGCTAAATATGTTATTGCAATTTTTTTGTTTTGGGCCAAAAAGCTTGATTAAGTTGACGACACTCTACTGATTTGGCAATTGACTCTGGTGAACAACATAATGGATTTAGATTTTCGTTTAATATTAGCTCTAAGTGACCTGTAAAATGCCAAGTCTCGATACTTTGGTCTTTCATGAATTATTTACATGTAGATTGGGCATATATCGAATTAGGTGTATATTATAACTAGTGATTTATTGCTATAATGCATTTTGGCATTTGAACTATTTTAGTTTCAGAAGGGTATACAATATAGCAAATATTGTGGAAGGACAAATAGCGTTTAGCCTACAACTGTGTTGAACTGACTATTTCAGCTTGTGGCATTGTGTTATTATAGAAAGAGCTACTCTCCTCCAGCACTTCTGCAATGGAAGCTGGAATGGTCTCCACTAATAACAATATCTATCCCAAAACTTGAATGACTGGCTATGGCGAAGTGGAGATGTAACGTGTTCAATATTACAAATAATCTTGGGTTTTTAGTAATGTCTCAAACTTGCCTCTTATTTCCTTCAAATACAGTATGTTCGAAGTGAATATTTGCTGATGCTGTTGAGCTTGTTGCACTTTATTGGAAAAAAAAGCCATTCTGTGGGATGATTGCAAAAACGAATGTATTAACTTCAATAATCCACTAACTTTAGTGTGACTACTCGCACACATAGAAATGAAACACAGACTGTCATATTAAAACTTCCATATGCATGCATGCTTGTAAATATCCATAATCACAATCAGATGGTCCATTATTGGCAAATCTGTACTCTTGTTATTAAACGCTATGAATGCCAGCCTTAATTTGCTATGAGGAGAGTCTCAGAATGACATCAGTAGTTTGCTCAGCCAGCTCAGTTTTTCTCCAGCACATCTCTGCAACAATACCAACAGCCTATCAGTCACTAGAGCCAGTTTTGCTGGTAGTAAAGTTAAATGATGTTGATGACAACTCCTTTTAGTATGATTAAGTTTAAAGTCAGCTTGTTTTGCTGCTACCTCTACCAAGTTCATGCGAATGGACAGCAATAATGAATGAGGCTTGTGAAAAGAACCGCTTTATTTATAAAAATTTCTACAACTTCTACTTACCAGATGTATGGGAAAAGTTTGGTTAAACTGCCAACACTAGGTATTTCTCAATTTTTTTGTAACAGAAGTCTTCTATCCCGCTGTTTTCAGGTGACGGTGAGTGAAGTGTCATTATAAACTACCTCATAGTTTATCCAAGTTTGTCACCATGCAGCTTGATGAGTTGAATTAGAAAGTTCATCGGTTCATCTTCCAAAAGAAGGAATATGTGATACCTGCGAAAAACAGCAAACATGAATTGTTCAACAAAAGTTTCTATCAATTCCTATGAAAGTTATTGTATGCCGCAAATAATCTTACTCAATTAGTTTAAAGATGGTATTTACATGCATTTAAATAAAAAAAGCTGAAAAAGATTTTTTGATAGACATTATTATTACTGTTTAGCAAAATGTCGATCAATTATAACAATAACTGAATAATAAAAGTAGATGTAAAATTAGACTGGGAACGAGAAATGGGAGAGAGAAATAGGATACAATTTCTTGAGGTAAACACGATTGACATCGTTGGGCATTATTTTTTTCAGTTTCCAACAGTTATTGGAGGCTATTACAATCAATCGAAGTTGCGCTGTGACTACTTTAGGCAACGTCACCATGTAGAAATGGAACTAACATAGACAGGAATGAACCCAGCCATGGCTAGAACGAGTGTAAACACCCTGAAATAAATGTAGACAGACCTAGAATGAACGTCAAGTGTGCTGTAAAGAAAGAAAATTTCAACGTCTGTACTTGGAGTGTCCAAATTTGTTTCTGGCGTCAAATAAAATAATAGCTGTCGACTTTAGTAAAAGCTGGAAATATTTAGATTTCTGGAATGAACATTGAAACAGTAAGTTGTCAGGAACGAATGTCGACACTTCCGGGAATGAAATTCAAAATTTTCTTCTCTGGCTCACGGTCGAAATTCAATTTAGGTCTGTTGACGTTCATTTAAAGAGGCGTATACGTTCATCCAAGCTATTTTTGAATTTATTCCTGCCGGCGTACATTTCTGTCAACATCATTTCCAATAAAACTTTCCCTACAGTGAGAGAAAAAATAATGATCGCAATCATTATAATTATTATTATTGGCAATAGTAGAGAATCTTGGCAAAAATTGACAACAATACTGGGTGGTTCATTGTTACTATTTCTATCATTTATTTACCTATTGCAATAATGATAACAATCAGACATGCTAAGAACACCAGAGTTTTTTCCCGATTATTTTTTCCTTTCTACCGTTTGATCTAAAATTAATTTGGAAATTCATAACGTACGATAAAAAAGCAAATAATAAAAATTATTATCAAAAATTAGTGTTTTGATTTTTATCATTTTTATCAATCACCTTTTTATTATTAACAATCACATGATCTATCACTCAATTTTTTCTTAATAAACCGTAATTAAATATTTATATTGGAAAATGAGTATTAATAATAGTAATAAAAAATAATCATAACCAATAAAAAAAATACTGGGCCAACAAAGAGATCAATAATTAATAATAGTAATTGTAGTCTCATCAATGCTCATGATAATAAGTGTTAATAGTATGAAATAGACTAAGACTAGTAATAATAATATTATACAATAATCATAACGTTGGTTTAAAACTGTCAACTAAAAGTAAAAGTTGATAGAAAAGCTAATCATAATAAATAATAACATCCATAATAATTAATAATAAAATTAAATAATATATATTTTATACTAACTTTTTCAAATGGGTAAGTGTTAGTACTTACCATTTATTTATTATTATAATTTGAATGATTAATAATTATTATTTGAATAATTATTATAATAATTGATAAGAAATAAATACCTGTTGATGATGATTGAAGGAATTATTATTATCAACCCTCAAGAAGATCAAGATCATCATGATCATCAAACCACAGTGAGCCATGTATGATTGGTAACAAATAGGAATTGTATTAAAAATAATTAAAAAAAATTTATAACACTGTATTTAATTATATAAATATATTATTGTTGTAAATTTTTTTTTAATTATTTTTTTAATACAATTCCTGTTTGTTACCAATCATACATGGCTCACTGTGCATCAGACCATTGTGACCATTGGTTGGTAATTTATAATCACTGTCTGTGACTATCTCACTCAGTTATCAATCAGTTAGTTAGTTATAGCTGCTACTGCAATATTATTATTATCATTGTTATTAAAATAATAACATAATTATTATTGTATATATTTTTTTATTATTATTATTTGTTATTACAAAAAAAATCATGAAATAAAAATGAATAAAAAAATAGATTATTATTATTAATAAATTAAATTATTATTATTATAATAATTATAATAATAATAATTATTATTTATTATATTAGAAGAATTAGCAGTAGTAGTAGTTCATTATTAATTAATCGTCATTACTATTAATTAATCATCTTTAATAATAAATAGTACAATTAGTCAGATAGCAAAATAAAGACATTAGGAAGAAAATGAGTACTTACTTCTTCTGTGAATGAATGATTATGAATTATCATTATGATGATGATAATCAGTTTGGATTTTTTACAAACAATATAGTAATGACCTTGTACTAGCACTCGATCTCACAAACAGTTGTCGGAGCAAAATTATGGGAAGTTCACTCCACATTCCCCATAACCGTTTCACTACTTATTTTATGGATATCAGTCTCAAAATACAAGTATTTGGAGTTTTCCACTTTTCCCTTTGGGACAATTCCCAGCAAAGTGCCGAATTTTGTTGATCCCTGTTGCCTGCGGCTTTTGATAGTTCAAGGTGTGACAACTCCTGAGCAGGCAAAAGGGTCAATCGTTGATCTACATACTCATCATGTGTTGAGTTATACAGAATATTATAACTTGAAATGTCAAACGTTCTACAGCTTTTTCTTCAACAACATCATTATTTATCACATAGTTATGATACATTTCTGGAAGGAAGTCCTTTAAGTAGATTGGATTTGTTGTTGTATTGTTCTAAAATACAAGCGATAATTAGATAACTAAAATAATTAAAGGTTTTCAACAGGTGTTAAATAGTATTTTTTATTAATTCTTACTTTTTCATCAGGCTAAGATTCCGACTTTAGATACAATGGTTGACTTCCTACGTCTTGAGTATTCATTCTGAAAAACAGAAAAAAATGGTTCAATTCTTTATAATCAATTTAAAGATAGATATGTCATAAAGCCTTCAGATAGTTGTGTTAGCTAGCGGAAATAATTGAATTTAAGTTTTACCTTTATGAAGAGAGAACTCTTAGTAGTTGCAATGGAAGATGTAGTAGATAGATGTTGCTCCTTTGCTCACTGTTGTTGAACTGGATGCTCTCTGTCTGAAACCGTTGTCTCTTATATAGGTAAATGTGTGAAAATAAATGTTTTATTCCCGCGAAAGCATTGGTTTCTATTCGCGTGAAAATAATTTTTTTATTCCCGCGAAAGCATTGGTTTGTATTCGCGTGAAAATAAATGTTTTATTCCCGCGAAAGCAACGGTTTCCATTCGCGTGAAAATAAATTATTTATTCCCGCGAAAGCATTGGTTTGTATTCGCGTGAAAATAAAATGTTTATTCCCGCGAAAGCAACAGTTTTCATTCGCGTGAAAATAAAATGTTTATTCCCGCAAAAGCATTGGTTTGTATTTGCGTGAAAATAAATTATTCATTCCCGCAAAAGCAACAGTTTCCATTCGCGTGGAAATAAAATGTTTATTCCCGCGAAAGCATTGATTTGTATTCGCGTGAAAATAAATTATTCATTTCCGCGAAAACAATGATTTCCATTCGCGTGAAAATAAATTTTTTATTCCCGCGAAAGCATCAGTTTCCATTCGCGTGAAAATAAAATGTTTATTCCCGCGAAAGCAATGCTTTCCATTTGCGTGAAAATAAATTATTTATTCCCGCGAAAGCAACAGTTTCCATTTGTGTGAAAATAAAATGTTTATTCCCGCGAAAGCATTGGGTTGTATTCGCGTGAAAATAAATTATTCATTCCCGCGAAAGCAACAGTGTCCATCCGCGTGAAAATAAACTGTTTATTCCCGCGAAAGCAATGGTTTGTATTCGCGTGAAAATAAATTATTTATTCCCGCGAAAGCAACGGTTTGTATACGCATGAAAATAAAATGTTTATTCCTGCGAAAGCATTGGTTGGTATTCGCGTGAAAATAAAATGTTTATTCCCGCGAAAGCATTGGTTTGTATTCGCGTGAAAATAAATTATTCATTCCCGCGAAAGCAACAGTTTCCATTCGCGTGAAAATAAAAAGTTCATTCCCGCGAAAGCAATGGTTTGTATTCGCGTGAAAATAAATTATTTATTCCCGCGAAAGCAACGGTTTGTATACGCATGAAAATAAAATGTTTATTCCCGCGAAAGCATTGGTTTGTATTCGCGTGAAAATAAATTAATCATTCCCGCGAAAGCAATCGTTTCCATTCGCGTGAAAATAAATTTTTTATTCCCGCGAAAGCAACAGTTTCCATTCGCGCGAAAATAAAAAGTTTATTCCCGCGAAAGCAATGGTTTGTATTCGCGTGAAAATAAATTATTTATTCCCGCGAAAGCAACGGTTTGTACACGCGTGAAAATAAAATGTTTATTCCCGCGAAAGCATTGGTTTGTATTCGCGTGAAAATAAAATGTTTATTCCCGCAAAAGCAACGGGTTCCATTCGCGTGAAAATAAATTATTTGTTCCCGCTAAAACATTGGTGTTCTTCCGTAAAAACAATGTTTCATTAATTTAACCTTATGATAAATGGCATGATTTCAGCTATATAAGAAGCACTGTTTTTACACAGAAAGCAGTCACTTTGACATTAGCAACTGAAGGAGCAAGATCTACTACAACATCATCTACTACAACTGCTTGCTAGAAGGACTTTTCTGTTTGGAGGTAAGTCAACTTGATTGAGTATAAATTTAATTTTTATCGATTTAGATACTAACAGCGGTATGATATTGAGTAAATATATATATATATATGTATATATATCTTCAAATTGGTTTGAAAAAGAAATCAAAAAATCATAACATGGATTTTTACTTTATCTTTTAGAATGTCGACACAAGTCAATACAAAACAACTGAAGAATAAAGAACCAAAACCTTCACAAGAAAAGAAGGTGATTGATGACAATGTACTTCTTCAACGCACTACGATTCCCTTTCAAAGCGCCAGTCTGAATACTCTGGCAACTCTCATCATCAAAAGCACCTCTCTGTTAAGTACTCTATCTCCAGCTTCCAGAAGAAACATTGAAAACATAGTCAATGTTGAAGATTTACCAATACCTACAGTTATGCAGGTGTTAACCGTTGAGCTCCATGATGAAACGAACTGCATCATCATCTACAACTATAAAAAGAATGGAAAGGTAGTTAGAGTGAAGAGCACTATTCCATTAGCAGCAGGATTACTTGTCAATGAAGCTTCGCAAATAAGACCACTGGTTTTGATCTACATGGGTGTTGAAAAGACTGGAAAAGCAATTTTTCGTGCTGCTACAGAAACAGGAACTACTTTGAGGTGTAAGAATGCGTTTGATGTATTACCAGAAAAAAGTATGCGACAAATCAATGCTTATTTCGAGGTAGCTAATCTTCAGGATTTCCCAACAGATAGTGTCATATGTTTCCAAAACCCTGAAGTTATAACAAAATCTGACAGGCGATGGAATGGAAATGAAGAGACTCTTCTAGTTCAATACAGAAGTGTTGTAGATGAAGAATTACTGATCGGAGATATGCGCATTCCTCATCAAATAGCTTCTGCTGTGACATCGGAGAGATTTGGAGTGATTCTGTTCAAGGGTCTGAGTCGAAACGCGGACAATTCAATTTTCTACAACATCAGTGTACTCGCAGCTCATCAAGCCTTCGTCCAAGCCTCGGAACTGACTGATAATCCAAAATCTGAGGATTTTCTCAACCACTTCGATGATGCTGAAAAAGAAAACTGTGGAGAACAAACTCTCGAGAAGCTAATCTATAACTCAAGGGATTCATATCACTATAGGTAAGTTTTATTAATTTTTACCATAATTTTAAAAAAGTTGATTTGTGAAAATTTTGTGTATTCTTACAATGAAAAACCACTTAAAATGATAAATTTGTGAACATTTTTGTAAAACATTTTCAAGTTATATATATATATATATTTCGAATTAAAAAAAGGATTTTGTTGTGTCATCAGTGTATTTTTTTACATAAAAGTTGGAAAAATAACAAAAGGTGATAATTATTTTACAAAAATGTTCAATTTTTCACATAAATGATCAACTCATAAACATTTTTTGTAAAACATTTTTAAATTATATATATTTCAGATTAAAAAAAAGGACTTTTTTGTGTAATCAGTGTCTTTTTTTACATAAAAGTTTAAAAAATAACAAAAGGTTATAATTATTTTGCAAAAATGTTTAGTTTTTCACATAAAGGATCAATTCATAAACATTTTTTGTAAAAGATTTTTAAATTATATATATTTCGGATTAAAAAAAGGACTTTTTTGTGTAATCAGTGTATTTTTTTTACATAAAAGTTTAAAAAATAACAAAAGGTTATAATTATTTTACAAAAATGTTTAGTTTTTCACATAAATGATCAATTCATAAACATTTTTTGTAAAACATTTTTAAATTATATATATTTCGGATTAAAAAAAGGGTTTTTTTTGTGTAATTAGTGTATTTTTTTAGCTAGAAGTTGAAAAAAAATCACAAAAGGTTATAATTATTTTACAAAAATGCTTAATTTCTCACGTAAATAACACGTTTTATCACATAAATGGATTATTCATGAGTGTTTGTTGTAAAACATTTTTAAAATTATATATATATATATTTATATTTATACATTCCGAATCCAGATGAAAAAAAGGACTTTTTCGTGTGTAATCAGTGTATTTCTTTTACATAGAAGTTGAAAAAATAACAAAAGTTTATAATTATTTTACATTAATTTTAATCATGCTATACTAATACATCACTTTTTATTTTAGTCCATTATATCGTAAAAAGAAAACAGAGTATTGAACTTTCCCTAAAAAATAATGAGCTGAATGATGTAACTCAGTGAGTTATTTTCCTGTTATATATAATGTAAACTATCTAATGTAGCTAAGAGTAAAATTTAAATTCGGTAAAATTTATTTATATAATGAATAACTTTTGTATTTTAGTCAATTATTGGATCACAAAGAATACGGAATACAAGAATTCCTCTCTGGGTCTAATAATATGACAGAAGAACATCAAAGAAGATATTGTTCAAGAAAAGCGCTTTGTAGCCATTGATATCGTAAGCTATAGTAGTTTGTATTACAGAAAATTTACTATAAAACAGTTTTATGAATGTAAAAACTAGATATGGTATTTTCTATTACAATTATTTACTTGTAAATTTTATTCATCTAGAGTGGTAATTTGGTGATTTTTTGACAGTTTTTAAAAAAGTTAAAGGAAAAAAAAATTAAAAAATATCGAAAACTATATATTTCAATGATTATTTTTTTAAAAGTTCAAAAAAAAAAAACGTAATAAAGCTCTGTTTTGAAACATAAAAAATTTAAAAGGATTGTGTAGGATAAAATTCTCACTCAAAAAATTATTGAAAATTGAATGAAATAAAAGAATATTTTCCCAAAATACCAAAGTTTTGTAAATATAAAGTGAAAAAATCTCTATATATATATATATATATTGTTTTTAAAATAATATCGAAAACTATATATTTCAATGTCTCACTCAAAAAATTATTGAAAATTGAATGAAATAAAAGAATACTTTCCCAAAATACCAAAGTTTTGTAAATATAAAGTGAAAAAACTCTATATATATATATATTGTTTTTAAAATAATATAGAAAACTATATATTTCAATGATTATTTTTTTAAAAAAAATTAAAAAAAAGAAAAAAAGTCATATAATAAAACCTTGTTGTGAAACATAAAAAATATATGATAAACATATGATAAAATCCTCACTCAAAAAAATATTGAAAATTGAATGGAATAAAAGAATATAAAGTGAAAAATCTCTATATATATATATTTATTTTTTTAAAAAAAATATCGAAAACTATATATTATAATGATTATTTTTTTTAAAAAGTTGAAAAACAATAAAAACTTTGTAATAAAACCCTGTTTTAAAACATAAAAAATTAAAAAGGATGCTGTAGGATAAAACCTTCGCTCTAAAAATTAATGAAAATTGAATGGAATGAAAGAATATTTTACCAAATACTGCATTTTTCTTGTAAATATATTGAAAATTGAATGGAATAAAAGAATATTTTACCAAAATACCACATTTTTCTTGTAAATATATAGTAAACATTTCTAAAATATTGTTGGTGAAATTTACTGGAAAATGGTTTCAAGTGTGTCAAAGACTAAATATGATGTTTTCATTGAAATGTTTATTTTCAAAAGATCCATATAATAACATTGAATCAATTAGTCAAATTTAACAGTCAAATTCTTTTTTCATCAAGTAGGCTTAATGTTTCTATTGCAATTAATTCTCAAATATTGTAAACTTGAACTATCTAGAGGAGTAATTTGTCGATTTTGATGTGTTTTTATCTTTTAAAAAAATTATCATGTAATACCACATACTTCAGTTCTAATTCGTTGTGAACAATTTCATGGGAGACAAAGAATAAAAAAGTTACATTGATTTAGTTTTTAGAATTAAAGTTGCTATCGAAAATGGTTTGTTCTTGAATGAGTAAATCCATAACCTCCTCATCATCATGACAGAAGTTTTCTGATGATTGCATTTTGAAAAACAATTTTTTTTCTTTTAAAAAAATTATTACGTAATACCACATACTTCAGTTCTAATTCGTTTTTAGAATTGAAGTCGCCATCGAAAATGGTTTGTTCTTGAATGGGTAAATCCATAACCTCCTCCTCATCATGACAGAAGCTTTCTGATGATTGCATTTTGAAAAACAAATTACATTGATTTAGTTTTCAGAATTGAAATTGCCATCGAAAATGGTTTGTTCTTGAATGGGAAAATCCATAGCCTTCTCATCATCATGTCTAAGTTTTCTACCCCAATATCTCCAACCTCTCAGAGATAGAGATTGTTCTGTTTAAAAAAATAATGGAAATTGTATATATAAATGATTGTTTTTGAAAAAAATGGTAAATTTTTGAAAAAAATTCAATATGCAGGATAAAACCCTCACTCAAGAAACTAATTTTGTATGATAGGTTGCTTACCTAATAATAAGAAAATAATGAATAATTTATATTTAAGCAATTATTGAAAAAATTAATGAAAATTGAATAGAATAAAGGAAATATTTTACCAAATAGCCTGTTTTTTTGTAAAGATATACAAACAGATAAAATTTAACCATTTAAAGGATGATTTCTTTTTTGCAAAAAAATAATGAAGATTTAATGAAATGAAAGAATATTTTACCAAATACCCTGTTTTTTTGTAAGTTTGTACAATTAGATGAATTTAACCATTTATAGGATGATTTGTTTTTGTAAAAAATTAATGAAAATTGAATAAAATGAAAAAATATTTCACCAAAATACCTCTTTTTTGTAGATGTAAACAAATAGATGAATATCTAACTTTATCCATTTTTTTTCCATTTGGGATCATGTTTTGAAGGTTTTCAAGATAGTTTTAGTAAAAGCTTATGCATTGATTGTCATTACAAGTTGTAGTGTTTGGTATTATTTAATATTTACTGACTCTAGCTATATTATATGAAATTTTCCCTACTTATTACACAATAAATGTATATATTCACATATTGTTTCATTTTTAATCACTGTATTTATTCAATGTAGATATATCTCCTCTCTCACCTCTCTCTCAAGATATCATATGAGTCGAATTACAAAAAATTATCAAAACTTAAATGCCATACATTCAAAATCTAGATGCTCTATGAGTTAAAGTTATGTATATAATTATGTAAAAAATGATCAAAACTTGAATGCCATACATTCAAAATCTATAAGTTCAAATTAAAGGGGAACACAAGAAATTTTGGAAGATTTACGGAAGTTTTTACTACTTTTTAAGCTATTGAAAGCAGAGAAGTTGCTAAAAAAGTGGTAGCTATGGAAGCAGGCATGCTTACTCTTTCTAATAAACAAAAATTCCATGAGCATAAACAGTTTAGATTACCTTTTTAAGTCAAATTAAAAAGCTATTAAAAAGCGTTTTTTATTGGGAGTTGTCTACTTTTCTACGATAATTACAGCGATCCGAAGTGATGCGTTGTTTATACTATTTCCGGAGACATCGCTGATAGCGTCCTTAGTAATTGTATGGGTAGTAGCAAACGTCTGTTGGTTGTTCATCTTGTTATTTGAATGTAACCTAATAAAAACAGTGTGTGGTTAACCTCAAAACTTTTCACATCTTGTTGGCATACCATCAATGCCCTAAATAATTCAATTGACATAAGTTAGTTGTAGTAGTAGAAGCAAGTAATGCCAGCCAGATCATTGTTGTCAGATACCTGTCACTGATTGATGTATAGTGGATACATGTTATATGTTACTGCTAAGTCATGGAGAGACCAAAGCAATGAACTACACAGCTTTGCTGCCTCATACATCTCTAGATCAGTACTTTCTTCCAGCAACAACAATGAAATAAAGGACCAGTTGAACTGACACCATTTTCAATCTATACCTGTCAGTATACAATTTTGTTGATACACTAGTGAAATTTTACCTTGCTATTGTACGGGTATTGTACACTCCAGACAAAGAAACTGGTAATTTCAACATAGGTAGAATCAATTATATCAACTCAGATGGCACAAAACTAAAGTAATAAAATTAGAAACATTTTGTCAAAATATTCTTTGAACTACAAATGAAAATACATTTAAACTTGTAGCACAAAGGTAACAAAATAAAAACGTATATAGTTATATAAGAAATGAAACCACAAGTACCCTTGTAGCATGAAGGTAATGAAATGAAATAAGAAAATTACATAATGCACGTGTACAATAAAAAATATATATTTAACTAGAAAGCAAAGTCACAGCATAATAAAAAAAATTGATGTAATACAAATAAAAAACAACAATCACTACTTCCTGGGCAAATGTCTCCTTTTAGCCTCAATCATTGATGGCTTTGCCACATCTCGGCTGACACGCTTTCCTCTGTACTAAAATAACATAAGAAATCGACCAAATATAATTAAAAAGTTATTTATCCAGTAACATACATGATGTGAACGGATGCGCTAATGTTTTGATAGCCACTGCCAATTTTTCTATGAATGAAAATATGCATCCAAAATTTTCTTAAACAAACTATAGCAGTTGCAGAACTGTGAGATCTTGGTTACCTTAGGTGTAGATGAGCTTGCAATTGGTTGTTCAGCCAATGTGACAGCAAGGTCCATAATTTTGTTTCGAAAATTATGAGACTTGGGCTCCATGATCTTTTTCAGCCGAAAATCTTTCACAGGCTTGGACCATACGAGTTTCATTTTCTCTGAGCCATCGGAATCTTAAATGATTCATATATAGTTACTAGCAGAGTCATTTTACAGCTTTATCGTAAAAATTGTTAAACTGGAATGAGCATAGAGTGAAAAGCTAACCTTGCTGGGGTCGGCGATTAGCATTCTCATTGTGATCAATGATTGCTAACTGTACTCTGCCATTGTACGCGGGCGGATCGAAATCCAGCCGTTTGGGCACATAAGACAGCATGGCAGAATGAAAAACTTCCAGCATACCAGTGTGAGTGCTGTTAGCCATGAGACCTAGTTGTTTGAGAAAGGCAGGAGAGTGGAGGTAATCTGTTAGCACTTTATGAGCCTCTGAGCCGGGAGAAAGAAATTTGACAACTTCTTTCTCACTCCTACAACACATATATGTTTTAGCAATAAAAATGTTCATGAAAACACAATAAGCTAATCACGGAAAGCTGCATAGAAGGACACAAATCCCAATATCAGTATAAGTATTTTCGTCGGCAGGCTAGATGCTATTGGTTGATTCATTCACCTGGTTATTTCACCATGCCCACATCTAGTAAATAGCTGATGGTTAAAGAAGTCTTGGTGCTGATCGATGATGTGATTACTGATGGATAGCACCATTTCCTTCAAGAGGTCAGCATTTCCATCACACGAATCCACTGCCCACCAAATGTGGTTGGTGATGTGTTGCAGCCAAGGGAGCAGAGGTCTTTGTGCCTATAGGATTACCAATGCAGAAAATACTATTGAATATCTTACACAACGATGATGAAGAAGATTATCCAATTTATGATAAATGGAAACTTTATGGCTTGCAACAATTACACAGCCAGTGGGGTATAGAATAATTTGAAAACTCCAACTGTCTTGAAGTAATAGAAGATCAGCACAATTTGTTACATTTACCGATGCTTTACATAGAATAAGCACAAAATTTTGTAAATAAAATCACATATGTACGAAACAAACCTGTAAATTTATTACCTGTCTTGTCACTTTCTTTGTGATGTTTTTCGTCAAGTTCTTGCAGACATGCCAGACATCTAATGCATGGGAAATATCAAACTCCTTCTGCTTTGCCATATAATTTCTAATCTGAATGTTACCATCTGTAGTGATAGTTTTAACATCAAAATCTGTACATGCAGCCTGTAGACAGGATATGAAACAGTCTTTTTCAGAGGAAACAGCAGATGAGCACATGGCAGTTTCCTTGGTGATTGAATGAGTGATCTTTCCTGAATCCTGCAAACACCAGGCAAAAGTTGGCTCCTTGTCAGCATTACCCCTTCCTTGTAGTTTATAGTAAACCATGCTTTATTCTTTATATAAAATAATGCAGATATACAATAACTTGATCAACAGCAGCTTCAAAAAACCAAAGTTTATCACTGGAAGAAGGTAAATGATTTTACTTACGCAATCCATTAGCGTGTATGTGCAGTATCTCGCAGAAAATCCCGGTGAATCAAATCGACCATCGCCTGCCAACATCTTTGCTCCAGGTGTAGAGGCCACTTCAGTGATTGTATCATCTAAGCACTGAGAGTAAACGCTATTGATAGCAGGCAGAATGAAGGAGTGCTGATAGTTGTAGTACTGGGTTCCACTGAAAAACTGGATATCAGCAGCTTTGAAGAATTTGGATATGCTTTCAAAGCCTTGCCCCCTATAATGAAAATTGAATTACAATTTCGAATTAAAACAGCTAACTAGATAACAATCAAAAATATAAACTAACAAAACTGACTTACGTCGTAAAAAGTGCAGTGGCCAGCTGAACATTTCCTTTAGATTTGCCTCCTGGGATGTTGGGGTGGCTTCTCCACTTAAAAGTCTCATCACATGATTGACAGGCAGCTGTGACTAAAAGACTGCATCCCTTCTTTTCACTAATTTCAGTGACCCCCATGATACTACTGCATCTGCATCGCATCTGTCAGTAAAAGAAGATTATCAAAGTTAATACGATGTTGGTTAAATAATTGACTAAGTAATGGAAGTCTTGACAAACAGAAAAACCAGGGCAGAAACCATGCGCCACTCAACAGAGTATGAAAAACCTACGTTATTAATAAGAGTGATTAGTTCAGATTGATACACCACATGCTTCCTGTTGGCACTGATAGATGGTAGATCATGCACATCGTCTAAATCTGATATCTCGATGGAGCTGGTCATGTCACTTGACAGATCTAAAAAAGTTCTCCCGTATCAAAGACTACTGAACAGGTACCCGATACAGCTTACCTATCAACTCACTGTGAAACTCAATCTATCACAATCTCGCTACACTATAATGATAGTATATTTTATAAGGCTATCAGCTGGCTGGACAAAAATACACGGCGAAGTCGATTTTTAAAAAAACAATCTTGGGAGCTTTGCAAACTAAAATATTGACGCACACCAACTTACCAAAGTTGTCTTGATTCCTGAACATGTAGTTTTCCTCTGCATCATTTTTTTCTACACTCACTGCATGTTCTACAATAATGATACATTATTATAAGACAACTAGAAAAAATTTTTGGAAATTTTACTTACGTTTGGACTAAATTTAAATGTCTTTACTGATGCTTCACTAATTATATGACAAAGGAGAAACCAAAACAAAAGTAACTTACCTGATTCAGTATCACTAGTATGTTCAAGGTTCAATGGGTTGATAGCAGTTGATTTGAAGCTGTACGTATGATCCAACGACAGAGTTCTTTTAGAAGAAATCGAGACCGCTTCATCAAGGAAATCTTCTGTCTGGGTACCCTACAATGCAGAATAAACCATGAATCTTCTGTGAAAACAACTGGTGATAGCAATTACACCACAGCGGTAGTTTTTGTGACAGTTGATCAAGTTACTTTTTTATTGACATCAGAGAGCTGCATAAACCACACTTCTCAACAATAAAGATAATTGTAAGATAGAGATTTCAATAATATAACAATAAGCAATAAACAATAAATAAATATAAAAACTTACTTACTTGCCATTGGTGAATAGCAACGTGGACAGTAGCATGTATAAACAGATAGGTAGAGCCAGAACAGTAACGTAAAGAGAGTTGAAAAGCTGTCAAGCAAAGAACCTTCCCACTCGTTACCCACCATAGACCGGAAATTATTGCACTTGTCGCCCATATGATGTAGATAAAAAGAGCAGACATGTTGTTGCTGTTTTGGCAATCCCTAAAAAAAATTAAAATTGAATGTGAATACTTATATAAAAATACTAATATAAAACAAATTTTGTTAGTGCATGCATACCGAGTAGTTGAGCACAAGCTAAACATAAAGTTAAATATTTCACTTCAAGTAACACAACATACTTCATCAGCAGAGAAATTAATGGGTTGGCTTGCATCTGAGGTGGGTTCAGTAGAGGCTAGTTCTGCTGTGTTCTCAGTAATGCCGACTGAGTTGGTGGGTGTAGAAGTGGATGAGTTACCTGGAGCATCGGGATTAATTAGCCTTCGTCTATGAGAGTTGGAAAAACTTCTACTAGAAATGCAGGAAGTATTTGAAATACTTTTACGTGGCAAAGGAACTGTACCAGCTTTCAATAGTTTCCTATTTTGCTTGTCCAGCACAAAACTGTCCTCGTGAAAGTGTGCTGAACATATGCGATAATTAGCATAGCCACCGTTCACAAACAACTTTCGGTTAATATCGCTTCTCTTGAGATAATCGTAAAATATTGATCTACTGCGTCCTCCTGGAATACGATGAAACGACAAGTCGGAATTATTCTTTTGTTTTCTATTATTACAGCCACAAACAGCACAGATCACCATGGTTGATAAGTTAACAATGTCTTGATTAGAGCGATCTTGGAAATGACTAGATATCTTCGTCACCTAAAACAAACAAAGCAAGCATGTTTGTCTAAGTAATACTGAGATAGAAAATTCCGTTACAGTACTAATAAGTGCAACAGCTACGCTAGCATGACTTAAAACCATTCCCTGCAGAATAACCCAACACTCATACTTGTTATGTTAACACTAACATGCTACATGTGTATACTAAAACAACATACTCTCCACTGGTACACCAATGTGTTCTGCAACTTCATCAACAAGCGTGCCATCATCAGTGATGTCTATAAATCCGACATAATTATCATTGGGGTCTGGCCATTTCTTTCTTATGTGGTTGATTATGCACGACGGTATAACTTTTCTGTTGTGGCGGCCCAAAAAGCCTTGCATATAAGTGATGTACTGACGATAAGCATGATACCTATATTCTTTGTTTGTCATGTTTGAGAAAGCCAATGCAGGACCTTCATGCCCAAAGTATCTTCGTTGGGCCATCCAACTGGCACGCACACAAACTTTACCAACAACAGTTTGAATCTCCTCGCACTCCAGTATACATTTATCGGATTTATAACCTTCAAGGTGTGTTCTATTAAAATTTTCTTCCATACAACATTTCTGCTCCATTGCTTTTGGCATAGTGATGCAATTTCCACATCGACATCTCTGATTGGCAATACCAGGAACTGGGGTAGCAGCAGAAACTATGTGCAAGTTAGATGTCCTTCTACACTCTTTATGTCTCAAAAACAGCTCTCCAGCAGCAGGCATTATATCTGTCTCTGAATCTTCACTATCACTAGGAATAAGAAACCTGTGCTCCGGTTTACCAAGCTCCCACGGCAGTTTTTTTTTGTTCCCACAAGGGGCATAGGCATAAGCAACCGGCTTTGGTTTAGCCATCACTTTTGAGCTACAGGCAATAAAAACAAAACATGTACAATTTTTGACAGAAAAATGGTAGTTGGGAAGTTTTTTTCTGAATATGTGCTTCAGTAAAAACTCATCACAATAATGAAGCAGATACTTGAAAAATGCGCAATATTGCCAACATATGCCACCCATGTAACTTCTGTGATATTCATTACACAATCTGCATGTCATCATTAGAAAACCTATTATTAATATATGTCATCATCAGCAGCACAACTGATGCATTTAATGAAGTTGTAAATGCAATGCTTGTCATTTCTTCTCAGCCACTAAACATGAATGATGAATAATAATAATAATAATAATTATAATGATAAGCAATAATAGTATTCATTGTTATTAATCACTATTATGCTTATCATCAACAGTTTCAAATTAATGCTGTTGCAATGACTGATTTATTCATAATAATAATGAAAATTGGAAAAAACAGTAGCTAATAAAAAAAACCAACTAATAAATATAATTATTTATTATTTCATGAACAATTATTATTATTTAAATTACTAATAAATAATAATTATATGCAACAACGATCAATTCAATGAGTATAAAATGATTGATAGTACTACCGTATTATTTTTGGTTATAATAAATAATAACTGGCAATGACATTTATTATTATTACTAAAATTGGTAATTATTACTCATGAGTTATTAGAATAATAGAAGCAGCAGTAGTAGTAATAGCAGTTGAACTTACTAGTAACAAGTAAGTTTTTCGTTAGTAATAATAATCAAACCATAATAATTATAATAATCAATAATTATAATAATTAATTAATATTATTATTATTAATATCATCATCATTGTTATTATTATTATAATAATAATGAGCTACAATTACGTCGTTTTACTGCAACTATTTTGTTTGTCAGATTGTCTACTATACGCTACATGCTCATAGACAGAGATAATCATCGAATTATTATTATTTATTAAAATAAATAATAACAATTAATTATTATTAATTAATACGATGATTCTCTCTATTATTATTATTATCTATGAGGAGGTATGTAGCGTATAATAGGTCACATAACAAAAAAATAGTACCAGTAGAAAGATATAAATGTAGTTCAGTTTGTGGCCTATGTTACAATCTTCATCTGCGGTTGCAAAGACAATTGGTGGATAAAAGGATTTGAAACCCACGAGCTTTCAATATTATTACATTCAACTCGAGTAACCAATGTCTCCGGATACACGTAGCGTGATAACAATTCGGACAGTTCAGCGGGCTTCCGATAAACGCCACGAACGTTGCAATAATTTGTGGCACTAGGCTATTTTTGACATGGCAGCTCCCATAACAACCTTAATCCTCGCTATATATCAAGTTTTATGCTAGAATAAACCATTTGTTGCACTTTTGCATATTTGGATAGTATACAACAAGTATCAATTGAGAACATATAAATTTTTACAAAATTTCTTGTGTTTCCCTTTAAGTAAAAAAATAATCAAAACTCAAATGCCACTTAAATGCCACTCAAATGCCACTCAAATACCTCTCAAATGAAATACAATATAAACTCGGCGAATTCATCCAACGTCGTAACTCATTGCATAACCCCCCAAGATCAAATCCACAAAAAAACACTTGGTAGGGAGATCTGCTCATATATTACTACTCAAAGTTAGAGATGAGAGAGAAGTTATCGAGGTAATGTTACAATCAAATAACCACGCATACTTGTGTTTTTTTTACAGATACCATAGTGTACTACGACTAGTGCATTGTAATGATAAAAAGCACTGGATTATTTAGTATGCACCTTACTATAATTGTGCTTATCTCCCCCTACCCGTCAATCCCAGGCCTGATCCTAAGCATTTGGGTTGTAGCACACTGTGACACTGTATTTAAGAATACTACAGAGTACATATAATGGAGTTTGGGGACATAAAACTGTGGTTTATAAACTAACAACGCACATCTCCAGATACATCTCCATTTCATCTGGTGACATCACATAAATATATAACACCACACCCTAATCATACACCATATTAATAAACCTGTCTAAAGGGCTAGCAATTTACAAATTGTAGTTACAAGATATCAAATAAAAGTTTTTTTATACCATCACGAGATATTTCAGCATTGGTAACTGTCATACCTTGGCCTGGTGGCCCCCTGGTGGCAACAGAAAAATATTTTTTAGGCATTTCCAAAATGACCAAGAAATTGATTAAAGATTCAAAAGTTTGTACATTTGTACATCACTACCTCAATAACTTCCTCTCTAAAAAAAACTAAGTAAGCACTCATGTGATTGGTTGATATTTGAATATGAATGTTACTGTTGGTGGTGTAAGTGGAGGCAACTCTGGGTTTGGTATTTGTTATTGTGTTGTGGTTCTCCTTTGATGTTTTGTAATAGTAGATGAAAATGAGTCTCTCTTGTTGTTGAGGTAATTTTCTCCTTCGTTGTAATGAATAGGTGGAGATAACTCCATCTAATACTGTTGTGTGAAAGTGGGCTAGAAAAAAGATTTTGGTTGTTGCACTCGACTCTATGTCAAAAAAAATCAACTGAAAAATTAATTTATGTTAGAAACTACTTAATTCACTAATGGCAGCACACGATGCACAATGACTCACATGTGACGTCATACTTGTACATAGGTCAGTGTTGTCCCGTCAGCTCCATATGATGTCTCTCTGGATAGACAGTCCTCCACCTTGTTTTCTCCACAGGAGAGTTATACACAACGCAGTATCAGAATTGATAGTGGTATCTGTGATGCCATCAAATACTGCAATGCATTGCTGCCAAGCAACCAACCATGACAGTATAGATTCTTTAAAAAATAATAATGGCCAATAATAAAAGTTTTTATGGGCAAAAAATTACGCCTTCTTTTCGAAAAACTAGTAAATGCAAAAGTTTCACAAACAGAATGCCTGACTCACTTCATTAAAAATTTTATTCATAGCAATGGTAAAATAAAGAAGTATCCATTTTGTTTGCATAAAAAGAGTTAAACACCATACACAGCAGCTTGCTAATCTTTAGTACTTGAAGTCTAACTGAGTAGAATAACTCACCTCACATTTCCATCCAACTCCAACAACAAACTGCAATCAAAACATCAAACATCGCATGTTCAGCAACAGTATACATACTTGATGCAGAATATTCCGCGAGGTTCTCTCAAGTCAGCTGTCTGATGTCACATGACAGAGTCTGCCGATGTCTGGTGGGTGGAGGCTCCTCCTGCTGACTCAGGACTGTATGATGACTGCTCCCAGCTAGTTACAGGATGTGGAACCCAATGAAGGTCTGGTATAAAGTTATGACAACAATGCGGTGCAATCACTCTATGTGTCAACAGTCGATTGGTCAGGTGTAAAATTGGTCATAGAGGTGGAAGTAGAGCGACTAAAATACATATTTTGGAGATCTGTTTATTTTAATTACCCTGTTTTCGAACTGTTGATGGTGGTACAATCGGATCCAGGGCATTTACCAAATAATGCTATTGTTGAGAATATTCTATATTAACAGTTAACATAGTTTATTGTGACAAAAGTGTTGTACGCAAAAAATACAAGACAAATCTAAGATCTGGAGTTGTGTGCTCACAACTTTACAAAGCATTTAAGCGTTTCAACAGTAGTAGTAATATATGAGCAGATCTCCCTACCAAGTGTTTTTTTGTGGATTAAATCTTGGGGGGTTATGCAATGAGTTACGACGTTGGGTGAATTCGCCGAGTTTATATTGTATTTTATCTGAGGGCTATTTGAGTGGCATTTGAGTGGCAATTAAGTGGCATTTCAGTTTTGATTATTTTTTTTACTTGATTTGAACTTATATGGCATATAGATTTTGAATGTATGCCATTCAAGTTTTGATAATTTTTTACATAACTCGAACTTAATTTGAGCTTATATGACATCTAAATTTTGAATGTATGGCATTTAAGTTTCGATAACTTTTTCGATAGCTATATATATATATGTACATTGAATAGAAATTAAATATTGTATGATTGTATATATTAAAGTTTATGTTCTTGAAAAAGCCATAACATAACTTCAAACGAAGTAATAGATGAATATAAACATTCATCTGTTTGAATATAGCGTAAAATAATAGGTTTAAACTTGAGCATTAGTTCTTCACTCCATTGGGCTTTAACTAATCTTTGTGTGAGATCTTGATCCCATACCTTTTTCTTAATTTTTTTTAAAAAATGGTTAATATTTACGACTTTAGACATTTTCAAAACTGTCTCAAAATTGTTTTGAATTGTTAGTTTTAATAATGTTTTCTGATTGTCAGCATTCTGGTGTAATGAATGTGGTTGGTACTGTATGGGTAGCTCTCCGTATAAAGATGCTAAAGTTAGCAAATGCTGCGTTATACAGAATAACACAGCTTGCAATGTTAATGGATATTTCGCATTTTCCTGCACGGCTACATTTTCTTTGATATACTGGTGATAAATCTCTGGGAGGAAGTCTGTTATTGTATATGGCTTTGAACTCATAATGAACTAAAATAAAAAAGTTATGTGTTAGTATAGGATGATTAAACAGTGTTGTAAAATAATTACATTTTAGCTTCGATTAAAATAGTTTTTTATTAATTCTTACCTTATCATCAAGAAAATCAGCTGTAGTAGTTGATACTCCTGAGGTTATTGTAGTAGTTGATGCTCCTGAGTTTATTGCTGAAGAGAATGATTTTTATGTAGAGAGAGTTGTTCTTATATACTATAAGACACTCCTACTCATTTAACTTATAACCAATAAAAACACTCACGCGAAAACTCTATCAGAATAGTGTTATTCGCGTGAAATATTCCTGTTTCATTCGCATTCCCGCGAAAGCAACGTTTTCCATTCACGTGAAAATGAAGTATTTATTCCCGCGAAAGCATTGGTTTGTATTCGCGTGAAAATAATTTATTTATTCCCGCGAAAGCATTGGTTTGTATTCGCGTGAAAATAATTTATTTATTCCCGCGAAAGCAACAGTTTCTATTCGCGTGAAAATAAACTATTTATTCCCGCAAAAGCTATGGTTTGTATCCGCGTGAAAATAAAATGTATATTCCCGCGAAAGCAACAGGTTCTATTCGTGTGAAAATAAAGTATTTATTCCCGCGAAAGCTATGGTTTGTATCCGCTTGAAAATAAAATTTGTATTCCCGCGAAAGCAACAGTTTCTATTCGCGTGAAAATAAATTATTTATTCCCGCGAAAGCTATGGTTTGTATCCGCGTGAAAATAAAATGTATATTCCCGCGAAAGCAACAGCTTCTATTCGTGTGAAAATAAATTATTTATTCCCGCGAAAGCTATGGTTTGTATCCGCGTGAAAATAAAATTTGTATTCCCGCGAAAGCAACAGTTTCTATTCGCGTGAAAATAAATTAGTTATTCCCGCGAAAGCATTGGTTTTTGCGTGGACAAAATACTGATTCATAGTTATATTATAAAGAAGGTCGGTATTCATAGGATTTAATCAGCGCAACTTTACCTATTTAAGAGCCACTGTTTTCACACAGAAAGCATCCAGTTCTACAACAGCTAGCGGAGAAGCAACATCTACTAAACCTTCTATTGCAACTACTAGGAGCTCACCTTCTTTATAAAGGTAAGAGTAAAAATATTTATTTTCTGTTAACTAACACAACTAGCTGAAGGCTTATGATCTTTATGATCTTTTAAAATTAATTACGAAAAATTAAACAGAATGTTTTGTTTTTTTAGAATGAATACTCAAGAAGAAAGAAGTCAACCGATGAATGAAGAAGCAGAACCCCAGCAAACCTTTTCCCCACCACCTTCTCCTATCTTTGACATGCCAGAAAGTCAATTGGTGGTTGATGAACCAGAATCTCAACAAGATTTTACATCATTCACATCTCCTACTAACAAGCTACCTTCAAAAAGAACATCAATGAGGAAACGATCTTTTATTGATTTGACAAAAGATGATAATGAAACTGGCTCGAAGTGCAAAAAACTAGTTTTGACGGATGTTGGAGACGAAACGCTTTTTCGTCACACCAGAATACCCTTTCAAGATGCTGGAAGTAATGAACTAACCACTCTGACGTACAAGAGCGCCGGGTTAATAAACTCTCTCTCTCCAGATAGTCTAGAAAAACTTGAAGAATCCATGGAAATCCGCGAACTACCAGTACCAACAGTTATGGAGGTGTTGTCTGTTGAATTTCGTGATGAATCAAAGTGCACTATGATTTACAACTACCGAAAGGATAAAAAGATAACTCGGGTGAAGAGTGATGTTTCAACCGAAATGGGGTTGCTTGTTAATAAAGCGAAGCAAACACGTCCAATTGTTTTAATTTATATGGGAGAAGGAAAGACAGGAGATGCGATTTTTCGTACTGCTGAATATCAAGGATGTAATCGAAAGATCAACGATCCATTCAACTCATTGTACGGCAAGAGTTTGAGACAAATACAGGCTTATTTCAGTGTTGCTCACCTACACGATTTTCCAACAGGAAGTGTTATAGCTTATGAGAATCCTGGAATGCTAAGAAAATGTGATACTCGTTGGAACAAGACTGCTGATGTTATAGTGGCTAATTACAGATGTATGGTGAAAGGAGAGCTATTGATTGGAGATCTTAGCATCCCTGCTCAAATAGCTTCATCTGTGGTGGCGGAAAAAAGCGGTGTAATCGTATTCAGAGGACTAAAACAAAATACGAACAACATGATTTCCTACGACATTCTTCTACTCTCAGCTCTTCAAGCTTTCATTCAAGCCTCAGAACTGTTTGATACTTCGCTGCAGCACACCTGTCTCTCCTACTTTGATGAAAATGAAAAA